>BPTQ01000005.1:355131398-355178789 GCA_019973895.1 Chrysanthemum seticuspe | reverse complement strand
AGTTAGTTAAGCTGTTTGATTAGGCTTTATTTCATTGATTTGGGGCTTTTTCTAAGTTGATTATTACTGTTAAGTGTTGGATAGTTGAATTTTGAAACGTTAATGGCACCAACCAAAAACACTCCCAAACCAAAGCCCGAAAAAACCAAAGTGGGGGAGCAAGTTCTAGACTTAGTTATACCTTACATACACAATGTTGAGGACCTGAAACTTTGTTTCTTTAGTTTCTCGTAAGTGTTATGAGACTTATGGCATTACGCGTAAGCGCCTAACTGTCCACACACTTTACTACCCAAACCCTGCCTCTTTAAGTAAAAGAGTCCCTTTCATCGAGTCATTAACACTTAAAGGTCCCCCATCTAATTTTAATGATACAGATGATTATGCTATCCGAATCACCCCATGGATCCAACAGTTAGCTCTCGAGTTTAGGTGTTTGAAAGAAATTCATGTCCACGGTCTGGTTGTTCATGACGAAGATCTCGAAAAATTGGCGAGAGCACGTAGTAAGGAATTAAGGAGTTTGAAGATTAAGAAGTGTAAAGGGTTTTCGATAGATGGATTAAGGCATGTCTCCAACTATTGCAAACAATTGAGAACTTTGTCTTTGGAATATTGTTATCATATCAAAGTGAAAGATGGGATTTGGTTACATCAATTGGCATTGAATAGCACGGTTTTAGAAAGGTTACATGTTACGAATATTGATATTTCTGATGCAGAAGAACTTACACTTCTTGCAAAAAACTGTTGTAACTCTTTAATATCGTTGAAGATTGGAGACTGCTATCTAAGTAAACTAGCATATGCCTTTAGATATGCTGTTAGGTTAGATCATTTTGGTGGAAATAATTGGGATGAGGAGAGTGAGCTTGTTGGTTTCCAGTTTCCCCCAAATACGCGTTCATTAAGTATAAAGGATTTGCCAGTAACTCGATGTTTAACTGTACTCCCTTTTCTGAATCATATAAGGAAATTGAAACATGTACATGTAGAATTAATTGATGAGTGCCAGTGTTTGTTGTTTGAGAGGTGCCCCAATTTGGAAGTTCTACATACCGAGGATGTATGTGGAGATAGGGGATTGCAAGTTATTGGTCAGTTTTGCAAGAAATTGCGCAAACTTACCTATACTGGGTTTGTGACCCACGTGGGACTGATTGCTTTGGTAAAAGGATGTACAAATTTGGAGTGTTTAGATGTTATCCTTACAGATATTTCAAATGAAGCTTCGGAGTGTATAAGAACTTATTTAAAGAATCTCCGCAAATTCCGTATGAAGTTGGTTAAGATATATGGGACAACAAATCTACCGCTAGACAATGGGGTTCGGGCTATGCTAATGGGTTGTAGAAAACTCAAAAGGCTAGATATCACTCTTTGGCATGGTGGATTGACGGATGTGGGTTTGGAATATATCGGGAAGCACGGTGCTAATTTGAGGTATTTGTCTCTTACTCGTATAGGAAAATCTAACACAAGACTAGTAAAGTTATCCGAAGGGTGTCCAAGATTAAGAAAGCTGATATTAAGGGGTTTTCCCTTTAGCAAACAAGTTTTTGACAGCTCTGTGTTTAAAATACCTTCTTTAAGGTATGTTTGGTTTGACAGTTGGGATCATAGTGATGGTAATGATCATATTAGCTTGGCACTCACTCGTCCAGAGTTTTAACTTTGGAACATTGGTATGTATGTTCTTCTGTCATTTACTTAAAAATTATTGTTCTTTTCCTATTAATATTGCTTTGCATTACTTTCTTTTAATAAGGGTGTCTTACTTTGGGAGTTTTTGTAGTCTTGTAAAATCGTGAATGTGAAATTCTAGCAATTGCATGCTTTCTATCTTCTGATTAGCACGAGTTAGGTTTTTTATGAGTTTTCTGTTAGACCACATAAGTGTTTTCTGTATATCTCATGAGCCAAAACACTCCAGAGTGAGAGCATGTATAAAGTATTGCACCATCCCATTTTTAGATATTTCTAGTAACTTGGGACAAAATCCTGCCGCCGAGAGGTGATAAATGGCTTATGCATAAAAACAATGAAATTAAAATTAGATAAGTTTATGTAGTTAAAAGTAACTCCCAATACCGTCTTCCACGGGTTATGGGTCCCAATACCGTCTTCCACGGTGTATGGGGGAGGTTAAGACGTAGACAGCCACACCCCTACCTAAGGTAGAGAGGCTGCTTCCGGTTCTAACAAAGGTAAAAAAGGACCTCCGGCCTTGCAAGGGGTGAGGATCGAACCCTTGACCTCTGTCACCAGAGGCAAGGGTGTTAACCACTTGATCCAACCTTGCTCTTTTTGATAAAGTTTATGTAGTTGATTTCAGATATTAACGAAGATGGCTTTAAAGTTTTAAAACGGCACTTCAATTTATGATATAAGACTCAACTCATGTAACTGTCTATTTGGGTCAAGGTACAACTATTTTTAACAACTTACAGTAGCTGTTGAAACATAGAAGCTCGTGTATTTGTTAATTTCTTCTCTTTCAAAGGATCATGTGTGCTGACATGGAACAATTACTGGAAATGTGCACTACTTGACCATAGTTGTAGCACCATACTGTCTACTGGTGAAGATGCAGCACCATAGCTGTAGCAACATATAAGGAAACCAAAAGCTAATGAAATTAGTGAGAAGACACGGGAAATTATAGTCTGGCAGATATGAGCTGTGTACATGCTAAGGCACTGCTTAAATTTGTTAATCTTCATAATTGAGAGAAATAAAGTTTTCAGTTTTTAAATGTCAATTAAATATATGTTTCCGCCTTTCTTGCTATCTGTCACAATTCTCAATTTCCGGTCATTTTTCAAATTTATATTTCATTAAACGTTTATTTTCTTATTAAATAAACGCTATCGCGTAAACATTATTTGAACATTTGATCCGACACTTCCTAAAACTTATCCTGATATATTTTTATACTCAATTTAAGACCATAAAAATTATATTATTAGTTTACCCGGTGTTTTAAATTTATTCTGTATATAAATTGTTATATTTATATAATTACGACGGTTTTCGTACATACTACTCGATAATTATTATTTCACTAAATTTTTGTAAGAAATGTATTTTTTTAATTTTTATGACATCGATATATTTTAATTTGTTCCGTTAAAATTTATTTCTAGCTAACGCTACACCAAATATCTATTTTAACTTACAAGTTACCAACTATACATACATTTTAATACATTTACTAATAAAAATACCTCATCCCTTCTTTTGTTTTATACTTGTCGACCAACAAGAGATGACACAACAAGAATTTCACAAATATCTTACATAGCCTAAACACATAATCAACTAGACCTATATTTATATTATTTCTTATTAAATGAAACATTAACACATACATACACTCAAACTTAAGGTGTAAAAAAAAAGAAGAAGAAGAAGATATCACCCTCCCATTCTCATCACATAGACCGCCCAAGGAGAAAGATCAAGAAGGAAGCAAAGTTTTTCAAAGATCAAGCTTACTTTTAAACACTACTATACTCTTAATTAAGGTTTTGAAATAAAAACCTTGGGTGATTAGGATAAAACCTTTGATCATAAACCTCATCAAGTTATTTAGTAAGCATCTCATGTCCATTTTTCATCTTTCATATTTATTTCATATTCATTTCATCATATTTGAGAAACATGCAAGTCATATGATGTTTGTACCACTATTTCATTGTTTTTAAAACTTATATATATTTATGTCATCCTATAATTCCTCCTTGAAACATATCACTTTTGGTGATGTCTAGGAACCCATGACACCCTAAGAAGGTTTATGGTAGGATTAGAATAGCTTCGGAGTTGTTTTGAATTGGTTAGAATAGGTTTTGCGCGAGAAAAACTCATTTCGACAACTTTATTTAGAGGTCTGATCTTATTTTCGAATTCTGGAATTCTTGACAGTAGATAAAATTTTTTGGACTAGATATTTAGAAAATATACTTTAAAACGAAAACGTGGTCGCTTGAACGGGTTAAAACGGAGTTATAACGAAGAAGTTATGATTTTTCCAAATTTAACGACGAAAAACTATTTTCTGAAAATATATTTGCTGTTGCACGAATTTCGACGGACAAAACGAGGCGTTAGACGTGATATGTAGGAGTCGACCTACTGAAAATATATTATTATATGTTAATACGAAACCGTGGATATAAAGAACGTAGAAAACAAGCTTATAACGACCAAGATATACACGTTTGAAACCCGACGAAACTCTATTTATTTTGACAGCTTCTAATAGCAAAATAAACCTAAGTCTAAAAACAGTTTTTGTAATACGTCATGTTGAGAGCCATTTTTCTCATTGATCGAGACCCGTATGGTCAAAAGTTAAATGATACGACTTCTAGACATTGTTGCAAGGTTTTCAAAAACGCCGAGTTTCATCACTAACCCTTAACGTACAATATTTCACGACTAGTTTTACGAGGCCATTTTGGGCATATTTTCAAAGTATGAAAAGTGTCATTTTACGACGAAAATATTATATTTACCAATAAATCACTAAACGATTATAGTAGGAGGTTGTTTCAACGTAAATACTTGTAAAGTATTTTATAATATGACGAGATGTCATAAACATATATTTCGACGATAAACTTTATATTTCAAAAGTGTACAAGTGGTATGGATATCATATGAGTTTGCATGCACGACATTGTTTCAGGACTTATATTAGATCATATCATTCATAATAGGTCGCGGTTAGAGAGTTGCATCTCATTTCTGTGCATCCACTTTGTCATCGTAACTATTGCACAGGTGAGTTCGTAGCCCCACTTTTACTCGTTTAATTGTTTTATAAACTCTTTGGGGGAGATACATCCTCAACTACTTGCTTTTACTTTAAACTTATATGAACTTAAATATCTTTTGTTTCACTCTATGTGCGCGTAAGTAGATTATGCCTGAACTAAATTGATCACTATGTTAGGAACACTATTATTTGAACCACTTTCCGTGATTTTGAACCCTTCGACATGTATATTTGAGCTCTTTTAAATTGAATTGGATCCTTTAACATATAAGTGAACACTTTGGACTTGATTTGAACTTTTTGACATATAGTTGAACTCTTTTAACTTGTAAAGGACCCTTTTGATATATTTTAAACTTGTTTGACGTGATTTTGAACGCTTCGACTATCTTGAACCTTTTGATATTATTCGAGCTCCTTGACTGTTCTGAACTTTTGAACTCGACTTAAATCTTTGAACTTAATTACGAACTTTTGAACGGAACTCTTGAACTTAAATACAAACTTATGACTTGTTTGAACTTATTAAACCAGATGTGTTATGACCTTGACCTAAAGTCTCCTATGATCGGAGCATCACTATAAAGTCTCCCATGTTCGGAGCATCACTATAAAGTCTCCCATGTTCGGAGCATCACTATAAAGTCTCCCTATGGGAACGGAGCAATACTAAGTCTCCCTTGTTCGGAGCAACCTTAAGCCTCCCCGGTCTGGAGCAGAATGTCTCCCTATGGGAACGGAGCATTTTCAATCTAAGTCTCCCTTGTTCGGAGCAGTGCAAATTCTCCCATGTTCGGAGTGTTCTTAATTGTATATAATAGTTGTATGATGTACTGTTCGTACATTCGCATTGTTAGTCTCCTATTAGTAGGTAGTATGGATAGCGCTATTAGAGGTCGGCCAACCTCTCGTCCACTATGTTACGGGACGCATATTATTTATTCTAGGAGCTTTGCCTGGCATACATTATTATATACGTGGTGCTATATTGTGAACTGTTCTGATAATGTATACTTAACTACTAGACACACTATATTTTGTGCAATGGGTTGTGAACACACAGGTTGCAAGTTTTGTATGGGCGGAACTTAGAACTGAGTGGATTTACAATGCCTTTGCTTTGTGAACTATTATGATAACGTGCACTTGAATTCTAGACATATTTTGGCAGTGGGTTGTGAACACACAGGTTGCAAGTTTTGTATGGGCGGAACTTGGAACTGAGTGGATTTACAATGCCTTTGCTTTTGTGGACTATTCTTTATGACCAAAAAAAACTTTGCCTTTGTTGCATGAACGCTCTTTAAAAGCTTTACTTGTTAACCAAACTCTATGAACTCACTCAACCATTGTGTTGACACTTTTAGCATGTTTTATCTCAGGTATCTAAGGCATTCACTTCATGGCATGCATGTGGACTTATTATAGAGTCGCGGTGTCGATGCTTCTCACCTATATTTTATGCACTTAACTATCGTTTGATTGTAATAAACTCGTTTTGATATATTGGAAATCTTTTGGGACCTAATGTTTGTAAACTCTGATTATTTTAATGAATCAAACGATATTTTCAAAACGACACTTTAGGTCGTTCGATATAACTGTAACTTTGATGCTATGACAGTCCTCCCCAAGGTATTCCATTCCACTGTAAAACAGGTAATTTGGGGGTGTGACACTATCACCCTCTAAATTTGTTTATTTTGATCGACTCGTATAGGAAGGAGCAAGTCGAAAAGGAAGTCTCCAACGAGTGAGTATATACAGGAAGAATGGCAGAAGTTGATGTAATTGCATGAAGAGGAAACATCTTAAAGAAGAGTAAGCACAAGAAAGAAGAAATTGAGACGATATAAATGTCTAAGCACAAAATTAGCATCTGGAATGACTTGTTTGTCAAGACTGATGTTAGCTTATTTGGCTAAAGGTTGTAGTCATTGAGGTTGTGACTAGTAAAATTTTAAGTCGTTTAGCGTTGTATGTCATGCACCTCTTGTTTCGTTGGTGGTTATCCAGATGAACTTGCAGAAATATTTGAATTGGTGTAGTGCTTGTCGAGTGGGTATGCACTACCGTTCTTATGCGCATAATCACTTCCCGTGTGCATTCTGTCACTCGTTTGATTTACTTTGCAACATATTAATGCACGATGGGATCAAAAAAGAGTTTTAAAATGTATTATTAGATATTCATCGTTTATATGGTAGACAGAGATACACAAAAGTGTTTATGTGTCGATCTAACCCACTTTGACGTGTGCTGAAATTATAAGAGGTTTAGAAATTATGCCAAGACCCTTCAGACAATATAGTCAATGGTTCTGTACTTCACCCCAATGAAAAGTGCCTTCGACCTGTCCAAGTATAGTTTAGTAATTACATGATATAGGTTCCCGTTTGATGAAATTACATTTCTTAGAATATTTGGTATTCAAGACAATAACATGATCCTTATGGTAAACACTATATATTGAGTCCTTTAATGTTAATTTAAAACATGTCTTTATGGTAGATATTCCATGTTCATTCATTGAACGAAATGGTCCACGGCAAATAAGTCAAAATAGTATATATGATTTGCATAATCATGATGTAAAGTATAGTCTTTAGGACTTGGTTAATCTTGTTGCCTTTTCAAGTCTCAAATAATCAAGTTTTCAACTTTTTGTTTTTGGTATAGTGAGACCGGTTCTGATTATCTGACAATTCTGGGAAGAGATTGATTTAGTTTTGGATAACTAGTTTACTAGTAGCTGCAACAAACTGATTCCAGAGTTATCTGATTGCTTAACTTACTTATTATATGCATTATCTTGAAGTGCGGTCAGCAGAAGCAGTTGCTATGTGGTTGTTGTTTGTTGGAGACACAATCTTTACTTGTGGCTACATGCTCCATATCTTACCAACTCCTAAAGAACATGTAGCAAGAAACTTGCCAACAAACAAAAACGAGCACCCTGAAAGTGGCCGACCATCACCAATCTCACTAGAAATCATACCAAAACTTTTAGAATTATTCTCCAAGAAAGTTTCAAGTTTCTTGATTGGTTATGTATTTCTTGTTCTTAATCAAGTTTTAACACATGTAATAATTGGCAAGTGTTTCCGGGTTTTAAGTCGCCTACCGCATGTCTCAGACAAGTTTTTACACGTCTCTGCATCTCCATTTGGCACAATCTTCTCCTTATTGACCCGCTACTTAATATGGGTACTCTGTTAGTTGCTTATTTGACATATTTACGATAAATAACAATAATAGGATTTAGTCAAGGCATTTAATTCAAGACTAAAATCTTACTACTATATTTTAACATATTTGTCTTGAATATTAATAATAAACATGAACTATATATGAGGGCTAATGATTTGCACACTCTACTATTTTATTTGCACACTTTATATTGTGCTATAAAGAATTGTACATTAGATACATATTGCTTATTCAGTTTGTACACTGGAGTGTACAAATAAAAAAAGGGGTATTTACATACATCCCCACATACACACCACTATTTACATATTTCCTCAAACCTTGCTTGAATAGGCTTGTACATCATGCATTAAAAACTTGTATTTGGGGAAATATGTATAACATCCGCCTTTTTGAGGGGCGTTTAATCAAATGTATTATAGTGTGTGTTCCAAAGTATTGCAGAAGAAACTGCAAACCTGGGTAGTTCTTCCCAACGAGGCTGTGATGGAACTCAAAACACGGGTTTGTGATCGGGTGATTTGGACAGAAAAAGGAATATGAGTGAGTTTACACTAAGGAAATTAAATCTAATAAAGACTTTGAAGTCATTTTAATTCTATATTTAAAATTGATTAATATTTAAAACCTAAAACTTAAAAACAAATCAGCAGGATAGAAATAAGCTTCAGCAGAATGCAATTCAATTCAGCAGAATCAAAATAAATGAATCAGCAGAATCTAAAATCTTAAAAATGAATCAGCCAAATTCAAATTAACTTCAGCAAAATCCAAATAAATGAACTTCAGCAGAGTTCAAATGAACTTCAGCAGAATCCAAAATAAACTTATAACATAAGCTGAAAAGCACAAAATAAGCACATAAATAAGTTATTAAACATGACCTATAAAAATTAACAAAAATAGAATGAGCAAGATTAGCAACAAAACTAAAACATCCTAAAGGCACAGATTATGAAATTCAATATTAAAGCCTAGAGAAAATTATCTAGTTTATTCCAAAATGACAAAAAGGAAAATTTGACTTTTAACTAAAAACTAAAAAGTTAACTAAATTGAATTTAAAACTTAAACTACTGATTAAATATGTTATATTAAGCAATAAAAACATGAAATTAACAAAGATAAACAAGATTTAAACAAGTATGCAAGATTATGAGTTCTAACAATCTCACAGTGCTCATAATGAGATTGTCAAGTGTCAAATTGACTTTCTACCATGCTACACCACTTGATTAAGGTTTCACTGAGGTAAATAGGCCGTATGAGGAGTGCATCAAACAAGCACAACCACAAACACAACCCTAAACACAGATTCACTATTAGATCCAAACAATCCTTAAATGGACTGTTATGAGGTTTTCAAAGCATAAGACTATGTAAACCAATTTTATCAAATCCAGGGGTCACAATGTGTCAAATCAGACCCTTTTAAGCATAAACAAGTAGTCACAAATGTTCAAACCTAGGATTGTAAAAAACTAACATATTGACAGTCAAAATGCAATATCAAACCACAATACAATCCAAAACATACCAACTTAAGATTGAGCTATAACATCATTAACAAACAGCAAAGAAATACAGAAACATGAAAATTAAAGCATTTAAGAGACTAGAACTAAGAAATGCAAAAAATGGTAAAAAGAGGCTTACAACTGCATCCAAGTTGAAACTGAGAACCATGGCCACAGAACACATCCTAAGGCTTTCCACAAAGCTTCTAAACCAAAGGCAATCCACAATTAACCTTGCTCCATGCAGTTTCACCAAGAACACTTCATTATTTTTGGATTTTCATTGTTTTTCTTGATTTTTTAGAGTTTTCTGAATTTTAAAGACCAAACTTGTTTTAAGGTCTCTAAAAGCTTTAAAGCTTTGTCAGGAGCTTATGTGAGCTTAAAGAGTCCATTAAACAACTACATAACAAGAAATTAAAGTGACTTGAAAATTAAAGGAATTTAAGCAAGAACTTGAAACCGAAATGATACTTGAAATTATACTGGAAAGGATGTTCCATTACACTACTTTGATAAGAATACAACATTGAAAGCAATTAAATGACTTGAAATTAAAGAAAGCAGTAAACTTAAATTAACTACGTGACCTAGGCTAATCCAAAGGTTTCTAAATCGCTACACTACATGACCAAGGCTAGCCCCCGATATTTTCTTCTCTTTGCCTCCTCTTCTCTTTTATAGTATTCTGAGTTCCCACTAGCATTCCAATTAAATCCCACTTTAATTCATGTCCATTGGATAAGCAGAAATCATCCTAGCCGTTTAAGTGACTTTTGGCGCCAAAAGTAATACTAGTAGATTGAGGCAGTTCTGCAACAATTAATGCTTCTTGTTCACATGTAGAGGTGGAGGGGACATGTTTGGATAGGTTTATGGGCTGGTTGAAGAGTGGGTAACAAAAACAGGGGATTGTGAGGTGAGATAAAGTGAAGATGGTGTGGATGCATTAATTGTAGTTGTGGGCTAGTATAGGTGGAAGGATGGTGGTGAGAGTTGTTAAACAACTGGGGTAGTGAGGTGGAAAGGTGGTAAAGAAAAAGGTGGTAGCAAGTGGCAAAAACCAGGTAAGGTGGAGGAGTGGTTTTGACCAGATATTATTTAGGGACCAGATATTATTTAGTGGAAGTATCTGCTGAAACGTATGCCTTCAGCAGAAACCATCAGCGCATTAAAACTTCGGTAGAAACCATTGATTCAGTAGAATCACAATAGGCTTCAGCAGAAACCATCATTATCAGCAGAATCAAACTGTTTCAACTCTTTTTTGTACCTGATTCACATAAAAACACATTTTCATGATATTTGTAACATTTATAAAGTCATTTGTGTGTTTTTGGCTGTTTTTGTGGGTTTAAACAATGTAAAATATATGTGTTTTTAGACACATATCAATGTAAATATTGGTGTGTATGTGGGGATGTATGTAAATCTCCCATAAAAAAAATAAGTATGTCAATCAACACTCATATATGAATGAATTTGTACATCAAAACTCTTCTTCAAAGCTGTTGAGAAAGTTAAAGCTTATAATTGAAGATTGTAATATAAAGAGTGAATTCCATAAATCGTCCTTATGGTTTGTCGGGTTTAACAAAATTGGTCCTTAGAAAAAAATTAACTGATCCTCTCCTTGTGATTTTGATCCATATTGGGTTTGGTCCTTTGACCACTAAAATCCGTTAAGTTGACTGTCAATTGTTTGTTTAGATTGTTGAAATAACATAAATACCCTCACATGTGTTTATTAAATGGTCTATGTGGTTTGTTGGATATCACATATTTACTCTGTGTTAAGTTTTTATTATTACTACTTTATTTTTTGTATGTTTTTATATATTTTTTGTTTTTATTTGTTTGTTTTTTTATTATTCTATTACTTTCCCTTTAATATTTATTTTCTTCAACTACATATTTTCATCTTGTTAATGAAAGACACCAACATAGTTCTCACAAACACACATACGCACGCAAGTGCGCACACACGCACACACATAACTTATCTCAAACCTATTCCAAACACCAAAAACCATCTTAAGATAGTTTTTCTGGGTTTGTGGTGTTTGAATGAGGTTTTTTTTGAAGAAGATATATGTTTTATGTGGCCACCATCAAATACAAATACTTGCAAACACATAAAACACACATAACTAGGCCACCATCAAATTTCATTTTCTCTCTTCTTTTTTTTTCTTAAAAAAAATGCTCATTTAAACACCCAAAAACCAAAAAACCCCTATCTCAAGATGGTTTAAGGTGTTTAAAAGAGGTTTAAGATAAATTGTGTGTTCATGTGCGTGCTCGCGTGTGTGTGTTTGTGGGAGCTTTATTGATGTGCTTTACACTAAAAAGATGAAAATAACTAGTTTAAGAAAATAAATATTAGAGGAATAATAATAATAATAATAATAATAATAATAATAATAATAATAATAATAATAATAATAGTTTTTAATAAAGTGTTGATTTATAATAAAAAATATTAATAATAATAATATTAATAATAATAATAATAATAAAAAAGTAATTTTTATAATAATAATAATAATAATAACATAAAAATAAAAAACAATTAAAATAAATAAATTAACATAATAGTAATAATAAATTAATAACAAAATTAAAAACAAAAAAATTAAGAAAACTAACTAACGCATGGACTAAATAATAATAAACACATCTAAACCAACAATTGACGGTCAACTTAACTGATTTAGTGGTCAAAGGACCAATCCCGATATGGGTCAAATAACAAAGAGAGGATCCGTTAATTTTTTTAAGATTTAATTTGGTTAGACTATGTTTATCAACAATCTATCACGACCCAATCTCTACTAAAATATTATTTTTTTTTCTTTTCTTCACCTACACAACCAATCTATACCCTTTTATCAACAACCCAACCCAACCAATACATACAACCAATCTATTCTTTTATAAATTAATAAATATTAAAAAAAAAACAAATAACTATTCATTAGCCGTCATTTGGCAGATTGAAAGTTGGCAATCTAGGTTGTTATGTGACCTTGGTTGTGGGAGGATTTGAGAATTTTGATTAAAATATTATTATTCGTGCAACTGATTGGGTTGTTTATCAACAATCTATCACGACCCAATCGCTACTAAAATAGACCCATATTTACAAGTAAATATCAAAATAAAACAATTTCTCAATAAACTCCATTTATAACTTATACATCTCTATTTTTTTTGATTTTTTTGGGTATTTGCATAAACTCCCACCGTCTCCCCCCTCTTTATTACACCTACCTACTCACAGACACTCTCTTGCTTTCATTTCATTTCACACACACTATTTACACCGTCAAAAACACACACAAAAAAAAAACAAAACCCTCTACGAATCAGCCACCATTTTCAATGATCTAATCTTGTTCAGTTTCAAGAATTGCATTCGGACGATGTTTGCTTGTGGGTCATTTGTGTTTGCACACCAACTGTTTGATAAAATGTCTCAGTGACTTAAGTGTTGTATTTTTATCATGGGTTTTGATTAGGCTATGCTATTGATTGTTATAAGATGAAAGAAGGGTTAGTTAAGGTGTTTAGTTAGCCTTTTTGTCATTGATTTTGGGCTTTTATAAAGATTATTATTAGTTTTAAGTGTTAGTTGAATTTTGAAACCTTAAACCAAACCAAACCAAACCAAACCTTAATGGCACCAACCAAAAACATTCCCAAACCCAATCCTGAAAAAACCAAAGTGGGGGAGGAAGTGTTAGACTTAGTTATACCTTATATACACGACCTTGAGGACCGAAACTCTGTTTCCTTAGTTTCTCGCAAGTGTTATGAGACTGATGGCATTACACGTAAGCGCGTAACTGTCCACACTTATTACTACCCAAACCCTGCTTCTTTAAGTAAAAGATTCCCATTCATCGAGTCGTTAACACTTAAAGGTCCTCCATCTGATTTTGATGATTATTGTCTGCGAATCACCCCATGGATCCAACAATTAGCTCTCGAGTTTAGGTGTTTGAAAGAACTTCGTATCTGTGGTCTGATTGTGGATGATGATAATCTCGAGACATTGGCGAGAATACGTGGTAAGGATTTAAGGAGTTTGAAGATTGAGAAGTGTGAAGGGTTTTCGACGGATGGATTAATGCATGTCTCTAAGTTTTGTAACCAGCTGAGAACTCTGTGTTTGGAATATTCTAATTATGTTGGACTTGGAGTGAAATATGACAATTGGATACATCAATTGGCATTGAATAGCACGGTTTTGGAAAGGTTACATGTTACGAATACGGATATTTTTAATGTAGAAGATCTTACACTTCTTGCAAAAAACTGTTGTAACTCATTAATATCGTTGAAGATTGGAGACTGCTATCTAAGTGAACTAGGAGATGCCTTTAGATATGCTGTTAGGTTGGAACATTTTGGTGGATATAATTGGGATGAGGAGAGTGAGCTTGTTGGTTTCCAGTTTCCGCCAAATACGCGTTCATTTAGTATAAGGGATTTGCCAGTAACTCGATGTTTAACTGTACTCCCTTTTCTGAATCATATAAGGAAATTGAAACTTGTATTTGTAGGTATGGATGATGAATGCCAATGTTTGTTGTTTGAGAGGTGCCCCAATTTGGAAGTTCTATATACCGAGGATGTATGTGGAGACAGTGGATTGCAAGTTATTGGTCAGTTTTGCAAGAAATTGCGCAAACTTACCTATACTGAGTTTGTGACCCACGTGGGACTGATTGCTCTGGTAAAAGGATGTACTAATTTGGAGTATTTAAAGGTTAGCGTTGAAGATATTTCAAATGAAGCTCTCGAGTGTCTAGGAACGCATTTGAAGAATCTCCGTAAATTCCGTATGAACTTAGTTAAGAAAGATGGGACAACAGATATGCCGCTAGACAGTGGGATTCGGGCTATGCTGATGGGTTGCAGCAAACTCGAAAGTCTAGATATCAGTCTGGGGCATGGAGGATTGACAGATGTGGGTTTGGAATATATCGGGAGATATGGTGCTAATTTGAGGTCTTTGGCTCTGGAGCGTGTAGGAAATTCTAATGCAGGACTTGTAAAGTTATCAGAAGGATGCCCGAAATTAAGAAAGCTAAAACTGATGGATTGTCCCTTTAGCGAGCAAGTTGTTACCAGTTCTGTTTTTAATATACCTTCTCTAAGGTATGTTTGGGGTTACAACAGTGATTTTACTTCTTTGGTACTCACTCGTCCAGAGTATCAACTTTGAAACATTGGTATGTATGTTCTTCATCATTTACTTGCAAATTATTGTTATTTCCTATTAATAACAGTGTCTTACTTTGAGAGTTTTTGTAGTCTTGGAATATCATGATTGTGAAATTCTATCAATCGCATGCTTTATATCTTCTCATTAGCATGAGTTAGGTTTTTTAAGTGTTTTCTGTTAGACCAAATAAGGGGTTTCTGTATATCTCATGAGCCTAGACACGCCCAGAGTGAAAGCATGTATATATAAAGACAATGAATTAAAAAGTGGATAAAGTTTATGTAATTGATTCCAAATATTAACGAAGATGGCCTCAAAAATTTTAAACTTCAGTTCACTTCAGGTACGACTTTTTTCAATAACTTACGGTAGACGCTGAAACATACTAACTTAGAGAGCATTTCTTAATTTCTTATTCAAAGATTCATGTGTGCTGGCATGGAATAATTACAGGAAATGTGCACTACTTGAGCGTATAGTTGTAGCACCATACTGGCTGATGGTGATTGGATAGTCATCCACTTAGATTGCAATGGATATACAACATATATGGAAACCGAAAGCTAATGAAATTAGATAGATGACACGGGAAAATATAGTCGGAAATCACTAGTAAACGTACATCACAGATATGAGATGTGTACATTCCAAGGCACTTTGTGAGTTTGTTAATCTTTATAATTGACATAAAAATGAATTTTCAGTTTTTAAATGTCAGTTACGTATATGTTTCCACCTTTCTTACTATCACCCTCTAATTTGTTAATCTTTATTGACTTATGTAGGAAGGAGCAAGTCGAAAAGGAAGTCTCCAACGAGTGAGTAAATACAGGAAGAATGGCAGAAGTTGATGTAATTGCATGAAGAGGAAACGGCTAAAAGAAGAGTAAGCACAAGAACGAAGAAATTGAGACGATATAAATGTCTAAGCACAAAATTAGCATCTGGAATGACTTGTTTGTCAAGACTGATGTTAGATTATTTGGCTATAGGTTGTGACTAGTAAAATTTTAAGTCATTTAGCATTGTATGTCATGCACCTCTTGTTTCGTTGGTGGTTATCCAGATGAACTTGCAGAAATATTTGAATTGGTGTAGTGCTTGTCGAGTGGGTATGCACTACTGTTCTTATGCGCATAATCACTTCCTGTGTGCATTCTGTCACTCATTTTATTTACTTTGCAACATATTAATGCCTGATGGGATCATAAAAGAGTTTTTAAATGTATTATTAGATATTCATCGTTTATATGGTAGACAGAGATACACACAAGTGTTTATGTGTCGATCTAACCTACTTTGACGTGTGCTGAAAAAACCTACCCATTTTGACCCAGCAAAAAAGGTGGAAACATAAGAAAATAGTCTGGTTCATGGATATTTGGATACCAAATGTACCATCAAAAATCAAGTTTCGCACAATGTCATACAACTTCAGGATTTTGAATGTTCTATACAAAAATGAATCTAGCATCTAGGGTCCGAAATACCCCACTAATGTATAGCACTAAAACACATAATTTGTTGAGCAAAGACCCGAAATGGAGCTACTTCATTTCCCTTCATGACGTATGATCTAGGTTGTGATTCACTGGTTCTTTTATGAAAGACAAAACAACGGAAATCAGTTCATCTTGATGCTTTGAGAATCCATGGTTGGCTCCTTTAACAACATGTAACTTGTGGTTCGGTATGATCTTTGCAAACTCTGATGCCTCTTTGACTCGGACAATTGTATCATCAGACCCGTGTACTGTCAACACGCTGCATAACAAACATAGCTTTTGTAATCATATAGAATAGAAATATCCTGCCATCATCGCATGCATAAAAGGGATACATGACGTCTTGATATAAGAACTCATTTGACTTTTTAGGGTCACACATTTGACTGAAGTAATTTTATATCTTACCTGCAATCTTTGTCAATTTGCAGGCAAGCTTCATGCATATTTGTATTCAAACGCTCCATCAAACTATCCTCAGTCACACGATATAAGAACTCGCCTGCACATCGAGCATATAATCATCAGATTTTTGCATTTTAAGGCACTGGGAATAAGGGTTTCAGAAAATGATCAGCAAGAATACCTGTTTTGCCTTTAACATCTATAAAACCATCTTCCTTCACTTTCTGCAGAAACCCTTTTCCCAAACGCTCTTGCACACCTCCCTCTGTCTTGTACCGTCCAGACACGTTGATGACACGGGGCACATCATGATACCTAGACGCGTATAAGAGCACCACATTCCCGCCTGCAAGTAAATAAGATAAAGGAATCATACCACGTTACTACATAATCTTAAGAGACAAAAGTGAACCGCTGATGTATAGAATCATATGTTAGAATACCTTTACTATGTCCAAGGATTGCACTTGTTACACAGTTAGCTTCACGAAAGTGTTGGATTACTGAATGTAAGTCATCGGCCTCTCTCAAATAATTACCATACTGAAATGTGCCTTCGCTTTCCCTAAACAGAAATATATGCCAAATGGCAGACTTAATTCCTCATTAAATTTTGAATTTAGATCACAATAATAAGAGTAACTGCACATCCAAACACCCCCTTAACATTCAGTACACAAACTTACCCCGTTTCCAGCAAAATCAAAACGAAAGGCAGTGATTCCTTCTTTTTGTAGTGCATTTGCAAGGTTCACCATAGTATTCGTTTCCTACACGCATACAAAATCAACAGAACAGTTATCAAGAATTACAAGTGACAAATATTTATAGAAATATGGAATGGACCTTGATGCAACAATTCATTAACGAGAAGTCAAACAGCAAACATTCAAGATCATTAAAAGAATGTGGACTTGATTATGTCAAATATCAAAAAGTTACATTTGGTTTATGAAAAAACAAAATTTCGGAAAAGTAATTTAATGATTACTACAAGAAATCGAGTTTGGTTTTAGTTCTAGCCTAATATACCAGATTACTAGCAATCAATGGCACACTTGGGGGATGTTTTGAAAGTAAGTTTGCCGTAGATAGTATTTCGATGTGCCTTAGCTATTTGAAGTAGTGACGATTGCTTATAGAAACTCCTTAACACTTTTTGAGATAAGTTAAACACTTTCAGGTTGCTGAAGGGGTGTTTGGGTTAGCTTATTTTAAAAAGCTTATGCTAATCAGCTTATCAGTATACGAGCGTAATGAACTTTTTTTTTGACAAAACTACTCCATAAATGCTTATGAAAAAGCCTTTTTTATGCGCTGTTACCCATAAACTGTTTAGGATACTCAAAAGCTGTTACGCTGAAGCAGCTCACCCAAACACCCTCTTATTCAACACGCTTATTTCGCTCACAAATATAACCATATAAGCACTTTGGATAAGAAACCCCATACACCCTCCAAACTACTTATCTGCGGCCTTAAAACGCTATAATTCAGTTTCAAAGCAGTCTCAAACACCCTGAACAGTCTAAAACACCCTCAACTCATAAGTCAATACCCTTAGTCAAATAATCAATATCATTCTCACTAGCACTTGAAACTAATTCAAACTATACTAACCACTTACGGGTGGCCTAGTGGCAAAAGGGTCGAGACCATCATCACTATAATGCGGGAGGTCTCAAATTCAATTTCCGCTAGGTGCAAACAACCCTAAAGTGACATTTACTCGGTTTAAATCTATGTGGCGGTCCATGGATTAGTTGGCCAAAAGGTCAAAAACCATAAGCGATAATAAGTAGATTAACCTGCTTTTCCTATTTTGCCTAGTCATCAATTTGGTTTACTGTTAACTATATGGGTCGCAGTTAACATGGGTCGCATTGGCTTGGTATTTCCACGCTTTTTTGTTTTAAATAATAAACAGGAGCAAAAGGAAGATGGGAAGAAGTTGGAGCTACCTGTTTTGCCTAGTGATTAATTTGGTTTCCTCAAATCGCAAATTCTACAAGTATTATCTTCGATCACCTCCTGTTGCTAAATGATTCCCGTTTGGTCAAATACTAATACCCAAAACCGGCTTCACATGACCTTTCAAAGCAAAAATGCTTCTTCCCGACTGTAGGTCTCACACACGAGCCAACGAATCAAGCCCACAAGACGCTGCAAGTGAGCCATCAGGGTGCAAAGCCAAACCATAAACACTTCGGCTATGACCTTGATGATAAAGCAACTCTTCACCAGTCTCAGCATCCCACTATCTCCATGACTCCATGTGTTATCAAAACTAGTTGTACCCAAATACTTGCTTGATGGATGGAAGCAGCACGAGCTAAGCAGTCCAAATGACCCTCTTATGTATTAAGCAAATTTCCTTGTGTGTTCCAAAAACTTGTAGTGCGATCAGCGGAAGCAGTTGCTACAACGTGGTTGTTGTTTGTTGGAGAAAATTAATTATATGTAGCTCGTTCGTTATGCCCCTTTAATGAAGACACATGTAGGCCATATTTACTTGTGGGTGCATGCTCCATATCTTACCAGCTACAGTTAATTATTCTCCAACACCGCCCAAATAATACCTCACCTTAATCTAAAACTTGATTATAAAAGGGTTAATGGTCTGAAAAATACATCAACTTGCCACATTTTACTATTGTGACAATAAACTCTTAATTTTCCTATTAAAACCAAAAACTTTCTTAATTACCCTTATTGTAACCAAATTTGACACGTGGCACACTTAATCCAAAGTTTGCCAGCTTAATTGAATCCTTCCCGTTTTTAAGAGTTGAGGGGGCTGTTTTGCAAATATACCAAACTAATTACACATTAATATATACCACGTTTTCCCCCCAAACCCTTTTCCCCCAATTCTGCAATGGTTCCAATTAACTATAAACCCTAATCCATGAGTTCATCTTCTTCAGCACAATCAAGGTTAATTGGGGCACCTTGTGGTAGAGGAGGAGCATATGCACTGCAGCAGCAACAACTTCAGAGTGTTTATGGGTCAGTTTTAGTGGGGCACCTTGTGGTAGAGGATTTGGGCGAGGGTATGCATTGATGCACCGATGCGTACGCAATGAAGATCCACCAAACCAACCCACCAATCCTGACCCGTTCCTGTTTCGGATTCTGATCACGAACAGATTCCGAATGAGTCAGCATCATCGGGGACAGATGTGACGGGGGTTATTGGCATAATGTCAACGATGATGGGTAGAGAAAAAGGATTTGGGCGAGCATATGCACTGCACCAACAACAGCAAAGTGTTAATGGGTCAGTTTTGGTGGGGCCACCTAGTGGTAGAGGATTTGGGCGAGGGTATGCACTGCTGCACCCAAGTGTTGTTAACAAAGAACAAGTTCCAGAAACCCCTCATGACCCGGTTACGGTTCCTGATCACGGACCATTTGCTACCTACATAGACAACGCAGTCAATAATGCTAAGAAGAATGTGCCAAGACTCAGAACAAAAAAGAAGTAGATATTAGTTTTCATAAGAACTTATACTTGTAAGATGTTCCATTTGTTAGTCGAGAAAAGAAAACAAAAAAAATACTACTGTTCCAAAAAATGTGTAAGATTATTCTGGCCTTCTACTCTCCTTGTGTGGAAAGGTATCAATCAGGTTTATAAGCAACATCCCTGTGTAGCATTATCTTCAAATTGACTTGCTTGGTCTCCTTCTCATGGTTTGGTTGGTTGGTTGTTTAATTAGTTTCGAATGTTGGCAAAACAGACCCCTCAACTCTTAAAAACGGGAAGGATTTAATAAAGCAGACAAAAATCGGATTAAGTGTGCCACGTGTCAAATTTGGTTACAATAAGGGTAATTAAGAAAGTTTTTGGTTTTAATAAGAAAATTAAGAGTTTATTGTCACAATAGTAAAATGTGGCAAGTTGATGTATTTTTCAGACCATTAACCCATTATAAAACGTATACTGAACTGCCTCACCTTCAATTAATGCCATTGATAAAACTTGATTATAATAAGTACATAAAATGTACGTGTGTGTTTATGTTGCTGATCGTGTGAAAAGCCCAGCCCAGAACCAAGCTACATGTTAAACATGGGCCTCAAATTATACTTAGTATATATATAATAAAAATTTGTCTCTTATTTATTATTATCAAAATCGAAACAAAAACACAAAGCAAAAAAAAAAAAAGAAGACACTTTTTGTTCAAAAGAAGATCGATCGAAAGTGTAACTTGAAAAGTTCAAATATTAAGCAAATGGAGTGAAAGTGTCTGATTAGGCTATTGCTATTGATTGTTATAAGATGAAAAAATGGTTTCACAAGTAGTTAGCTTTAATGGCACCAACCAAAAACACTCCAAAACCTAGGCCACAAAAAACCAAAGTGGGGGAGCAAGTTTTAGACTTAGTTATACCTTATATACACAATGTTGACGACCGAAACTCTGTTTCTTTAGTTTCCCGTAAGTGTTATGAGACTGATGGCATTACGCGTAAGCGTGTAACTGTCCACACACTTTACTCCAACCCTTCTCATTTAAGTAAAAGATTCCCTTTCATTGAGTCGTTGACACTTAAAGGTCCCCCATCTAGTTTTGAAGTTACAGATGATTATTGTATCCGAATCACCCCATGGATCCAACAATTAGCTCTCGAGTTTAGGTGTTTGAAAGAACTTCATATCCGTCATTTGATTGTTCATGATGAAGATCTCAAGGAATTGGCGAGAACACGTGGTAAGGATTTAAGGAGTTTGAAGATTAAGAAGTGTTCGGGATTTTCGACGGATGGATTAAGGCATGTCTCTAACTATTGTAACCAATTGAGAACTTTTTGTTTGGAAGATTGTATTTATATTGCACAGAAAGATGGCATTTGGTTTCATCAATTGGCATTGAATAACACGGTTTTAGAAAGGTTACATGTTAAGTATATTGAACTTGATGGTTGATACATATACACAGTCTCAAAAATGTCGCCGTTAAAAAATACACTCTTAACATCAAAAATACAAAATAGGCTAAGTCTATCGAAATATATCAAAAATCCCAATGGCTTAAACATAAAAATAATCATCTAAGAAAGAGCATGTGGTAAATAACCTTTAAAATTGCTAACAAAGCAAATCATCATACACTTAAGTCATGTTCAACATTGGGTGTGTTTGTTAAAAGTAGCTGCGAGCAGTAGCAGTGAGCTTTGAGCAGTAGCCACAACTCACCGCTCACTGCTTCTTAAAGAAGCATTGGAAAAATGAGCATTCCTAAAAGATAGCAAAACCCACCGCTCTTTTGTCAAACGAACACTAAATATCAAAAAGCTCATTGCTTAACGCTTATCGCCCCAAAAAGCTTCAAAAAGCTCTGCACCAAACATAGCCATTATATTTTTGTGAAGCTACCACATCCATTCATGGATATTTTGTGAAGCTACCACGTCCATTCATGGATAAAACAAAATCTTGGGAGTAAAACTTTAAAAGATCATTTTTTTTAAATAAAGAGATTAGTGTAAAATTAAATAGCGGGAGAATTTTAAGGCAAAATCATAAATTAAATAAATAAATAAATAACTTTATTACTAGCAAAATCTAAAGCAACAGACATGTGGGCGGGCCAAAGGTTAATTCTTGGTCGGTTCAAGCGAAACGGGCAAGCTGGGTGGGTTCTGGATTCGTTGTGGTTCGGTTCAGACCAGAGTGTGGAGCTTGCTTGAGATGGTGGACTGGGCCAAAAGGTTCATTTGATCCGTCTAATTTAACTCTTTTGGTGAATTATAAAAGTTGACTTTTCTGATTTTCGGTTATTCTTCTTTGGTTAGAAATTTATTTAAGCCATATTTTTATTATTTATTTTGGTTAAAATAAGAAGCTTTTGTTGCTAAAAATACATATGTACACGTATTTACAAATAAAAAACAAAAATAATTACTCCTTCCAACTCATTTTTATTGTCCACACTTTGATCAGTCTTTCTTATTCAACTTTGACCATTAATATATTTATTTGTGTTATATGATACGTGATGAAAATTATATTAATGAAAATACATTTAAAACCTAATACATTTATATATTTTTCATCAAGTATTTTATAAAACAAACAAAAATAATTATAATTAAAGTTAAAGAAGAAAGACAAAAAAATCAATAAGAAACAATAATTTTGAGACAGTAGAGATAAATGTTTTAAAAGGTCACTACTGTATTGATTACAAAACACCACACGATTGCTTTCATTCCTTTTCACACGTACTAATTACACCATCAAAAACACACAAACAAACACTATTATCTGTCACCAAAAAAACAAAACCCCATAAGAATCAGCCGTCACTTCAATGATCTGATCTTCTTGTTCAAATCTTGGATCAAAGCTTGTGGGTCATTTGTGTGTTGCACGCCAGGTGTTTGATAAAATGTCTGAATGACTTAAATGTTGGTTTTGGGTCATTTTTGTTTACAACAGCTGTTTAAGATCAAAAAAGGTTTCGCAAGTGGTTAGTTAAGCTGTTTAGTTGGCCTTTTTTTCATTCATTTTAGGCTTTTTTTAAGATTAATATTAGTGTTTAGTGTTAGTTGAATTTTGAAACCTTAAACCAAACCAAACCTTAATGGCACCCACCAAACGTAAGCTCAAAAAAACCAACATGGGGGAGGAAGTGTTGGACTTAGTTATACCTTATATACACTATGTTGAGGACCGAAACTCTGTTTCTTTAGTTTCCCGTAAGTGTTATGCGACTGATGGCATTACACGTAAGCGCCTAACTGTCCACACACTTTACTCCAACCCTTCTTGTTTAAGTAAAAGATTCCCATTTCTCGAATCCTTAACACTGAAAGGTCCCCCAAAACATTTTAATGTTAAAGTTGATTATGTTATCAGAATCACCCCATGGATTGAACAATTAGCTCTCGAGTTTAGCTGTTTGAAAGAACTTCACATCCGTGGTCTGGTTGTTCATGATGAAGATCTCGAGACATTGGCGAGAACACGTGGTAAGGATTTAAGGAGTTTGAAGATTAAGAATTGTGAAGGGTTTTCTACGGATGGATTAATGCATGTCTCTAACTATTGTAACCAATTGAGAACTTTGTCTTTGGAAAATGGTTATCATATTGAAGTGAAAGATGGGATTTGGTTACATCAATTGGCATTGAATAGCACGGTTTTGGAAAGATTACATATTACGTATATGGATATTTCTAATAATGCAGAAGATCTTACACTTCTTGCAAAAAACTGTTGTAACTCTTTTATATCGTTGAAGATCGGAGACTGCTATCTAAGTAAACTAGCAGATGCCTTTAGATATGCTGTTAGGTTAGAACATTTTGGTGGAAATAATTGGGATGAGCAGAGTGAGCTTGTTGGTTTCCAGTTTCCGCCAAATATGCGTTCATTAAGTATAAAGGATTTGCCAGTAACTCGATGTTTAACTGCACTCCCTTTTCTGAATCATATAAGGAAATTGAAACTTGTATTTGTAGGTATGGATGATGAATGCCAATGTATATTGTTCAAGAGGTGTCCCAATTTGGAAGTTCTATATACCGAGGATGTCTGTGGAGACAGGGGATTGCAAGTTATTGGTCAGTTTTGCAAGAAATTGCGCAAACTTACCTATAGTGGGTGTGTGACCCACGTGGGACTGATTGCTCTGGTAAAAGGATGTACTAATTTGGAGTGTTTAGATGTTGTCCTTACAGATATTTCACATGAAGCTATGGAGTGTGTAGGAACTTACTTAAAGAATCTGCGTGATTTTCGTATAGGCTTGAGTAAGAAAGATGAGTCACCGCTAAATAATGGAATTCGGGCTATGCTGATGGGTTGCAGCAAACTCGAAAGGCTAGATATTTGGCATAGGGGATTGACGGATGTGGGTTTGGAATATATCGGGAAGTATGGTGCTAATTTGCGGTTTCTTCATCTTACTCGTACAGGAAATTCTAATGCAGGACTTGTGAAGTTATCAGAAGGGTGTTTAAAATTAAGAAAGCTAAAACTGAGAGGTTGTCCCTTTAGCGAGAAAGTTGTTACCAGTTCTGTGTTTAATATGCCTTCTCTAAGGTATGTTTGCGGTTTCAGCCATGATGTTCCTGTTTTGGCACTCACTCGTCCAGAGTTGCAACTTTGAAACATTGGTATGTATGTTCTTTGTCATTTACTTAAAACATATTTTTTCTCCTATTAATATTGGTTTTTATTACTTTCTTTTAATACGGATGTCTTACTTTTGGAATATCATGATTGTGAAATTCTAACACTTGCATGCTTTATATCATCTGTTTAGCATGAGTTAGGTTTTTAACGAGTTTTCTATTAGACCAAATAAGGGGTTTCTGTATCCCATTTTTAAACATTCCTGGCAACTTGGGACCAAATCCTGCAGCCTGAGAGGTGATAAGTGGCCAATGCATACATACAATGAATTAAAAAGTCGATAAAGTTGAAGTAATTGATACCAAGTATAAACGAAGATGGCCTTAAATTTTAAAACTGCAGTTCAGTTTATGATAGATGTCTGAACTCATGTAACTGTCTATATGGATCTAGATCTGCCTTTTGAAAACATACACACTTGTGTATTTCTTAATTTCTTCTCTTTTAAAGGATTGTGTGTGCTGGCATGAAACAATTAAAAGAAATGTGCATTACTTGAGCATATAGTTGTAACACCATACTAGCTGATGGTGATTGCATAGTCATCCACTCTTAGGGTGCAATGGATATACAATATATATGGAAACTGAAAGAGAATGAAATTAGATATATGACACGGGAAAATATAGTCAGAAATCGATCAGTAGTAAACATACATCACAGATATGACTATATGAGCTGTGTAAATTCTAAGGCACTTCATGAATTTGTTAATCTTTATAATTGACAGAAAAGTAAAAAATCTCAGTTTTTAAATGTCAAAGATATGTTTCTGCCTTTCTTACTATCACTTTGAATTTGTTATTTATTAATTTTAAACTGCATCTATTAATTCTAAATGACTTGTTTAGGAAGGAGCAAGTTTGAAAGGAAGTCTCCAACAAGTGACGAAGTATAAGAAGAAAAGGAAATGTCTAAAAATGAAGTGTAAGCACAAGACATAAGAGATTGAGATGATAGAAATGTTTAAACCCAGAATTCACGTCTGGAATGACTTGTAGCTTGTTTCACTGCAGGTTTAGTTATTAGGTTGTGACTTGTAAAACTTTGAGTCATTTATCGTTGTATGTCATGCACCTCGTATTTTGTTGGTGGTTCTCAAGAAGCAATATTTGCATTGCTGTGTTTGTTGAGTGGGATATGCACTTAGGTTAATTATTATTCGTACCACAAACAATAGTATTTGTTTTGTTTTTTACCTGATTCGTGCATGGCAATATATAACGATAAGACAACTTACTACCTGAAATTTTACTTCAGGTAAAAAACAGAAAATTCACTTGATTTTTGGGATGGTTCATGCATTGTGAATTTGGAACTCGCGGTTCCATTGGAAAACAGGGGATCAATGCCTTTCACTTTAAAAGGGGGATATGTGGTTGGTTGGGTGATCGTGGTTGTTCGAGTTGTTGTTTTGATGGTTATATAATCATAATAGTTTAATAGGTGGTATGGTTCACGTCTAGTTTTTGATCGCCTTGACAAGGGTCAAGGGTTTGATTTCGACGTCTTGTGGTCTTACAATAAAAAGCGTTTTCTCCGTAAAACATCCCTACATATCATCGTCCCACCACTGTATTTTTATGTGTAGTCATAGCGCTTCAGTGTCAAGGTCGTGGTAGTGGTCGGGTTTTTACCCATTGCTATGCTTCATATCAGGTGAGTTTGCCGTGTTATGTGAGGGTTGGATAGTGTGGATTTTCTCTTTGATTGTTGGATCTTCCTAGGGTTGGTGTAAGGAATGATTTGATAAAGCCTTCTAGGGTCTTTGTGCTACGGAGAGTTTGTACTTTGTTTTGTAGTGCTGATTTTTTTAATGATAAATTTGAAAAACTAGGGGCTTTTGTGATATTAATGGAAGTTAAGGGTGAGAAATGAAAATGAGAGATTAGTGTCTCCATGTTGTGTGTACTGTAAAGTGTTCGTGTTGTCATACGTTGACGTAGGACGGAAGCGTGTAACACAAAACCTTACCAAGGTTTTACAAATCACAAGGATTTAAAAAGACAAAGTCTTGAATTTTTATTGAATAACTGAATAATAAACATAAAACCCAAGCCCTATATTTATAGGGAAGCCAAACTTGTGGAACAAGCAAGAAAAACTCGTCCAAAACCGACTCAAAAACTAAAATAGGAAACAGACCCTACTAACAGTTACGGCGTAATTGCATTTATCAATTACGGCGTAATTGATTCACAGAACATAAACCAAAATTTAACAAAGAGTTACGGCGTAATCTTGGCTTGGGGTTACGCCGGAGCTAAATCACAGACTACGTCTTAACTTGTCGAAGCTTCTTGTGACTCTCGATGTGCTCCATATACTCCTCTGCAAGTTCCTCAATCTTGTCCTCATCAGTCCTCCCCACTTTAGAAGAACTCGTCCTCGAGTTCTCTCCTTCATCCGCATCACTACGGTAGAACTCATAGATATCCGACACATTGAAAGTCTTTGAAATACTCATAGTATTCGACAAATCAACCACATAAGCACTATCATTAATTTTCCGTAGAATCTTGTACGGTCCATACTTTTTTGGCTGCAACTTACCATATGTACCAACCGGAAAACGCTCTTTTCGAAGAAACACCATCACTTCATCACCAACTTTGAATAACTTTACACGTCGATGCTTATCCGAAGCGGCTTTATACTTAGCATTTGATTCGGCAATCTTGGCTCTAACAACCTCATGAGTAGCTTGAACCTCTTCCACCATCTTATTTGCTTGAGCACTCGTCTTTCCCGGTAAATCAATCAAATCCACCACTTGTCTTGGCGACATCTTGTAAACAACATCAAATGGTGAAAACCCCGTTGAACTATGAACCACACTATTGTAAGCAAACTCGGCTTGAGCCAACGACACATCCCATAGTTTCGGCTTCTCTCCACACAAACACCTAATCATGTTTCCCAAAGTTCTATTGACCACCTCGGTTTGACCATCCGTTTGAGAATGAGCGGTACTAATAAAGTTCAATGATATACCCAAACGCCTCCAAAGAGTTAACCAAAAGTGAGCAAGAAACTTACTATCTTGATCCGACGTAATTGACTTGGGAACTCCATGCAAATGAACTACTTCTTAAAAGAACAACCTAGCAATATGTGCCGCATCCGAAGTCTTTTTGAAAGGAATGAAATGCCCCATCTTAGAAAACCTATCAACAACAACAAACATGGAATCGACTCCCCGTTGGGTACGAGGAAGTCCTAACACAAAATCCATAGAAATATCAACCCAAGGACTCTCGGGTACGGGTAATGGCATATAAAGTCCCGTGTTTTATGCAACACCCTTTCCTTCTTGGCACACAACACACCTCTTTACGAATGAACCAACATCCCTCTTCAATTGAAGCCAATAAAATCAGCTCAACAAAATAGCAATAGTCTTGTCACGACCTAAATAAGCACTTAAACCTCCCGCATGTACTTCCTTGATCAATTGACTCCTAAGTGAAGTCTTAGGAATACACAATCGATTACCTTTAAACAAATAGCCATCAAGTACAAGAAACTCACCTCGATGTTGTTTGGTCTCAACTTCCTCCCAAATGCCACGAAAATCTTCATCTTCAACATACAACCCTTTAATTGATTCAAAACCCACAACATCATTACTAATAGTAACCAATAAAATAGTCTTCCTACTCAATGCATCCGCTACCTTATTACTTGTACCCGACTTATGCTTGATCACATAGTTGAAATTCTCCAAAAAAACTCACCCACCGTGCATGTATCTTATTCAAATGCGTTTAGGTTTGAAAGTACTTGAGAGCTTGATGATCCGTATAAACCACAAACTCCCTTTGAATTAAGTAATGCTCCCACTTCTTCATTGCTTGAACAACCGCATACAATTCTTGTTCATAAGTCGACCACTTTTGTCGAGCTTCATTTAATTTTTCACTATGAAATGCCACGGGCCTACCTTCTTGAGACAAAACGTCTCCAATTCCGGTTCCACAAGCATCACACTTTAATTCAAAAACTTTATCAAAGTTAGGTAAAGAAAGTACCGGTGCGGTTGTCAACATCTCCTTGATAGCATTGAAGCTTTCTTCCGCTTTACTTGACCACTTAAACGGACCTTTCTTCAAACAATTTGTGATTGGTGCCACAATGCTACTAAAATTTCTCACAAATCTTCTATAAAAAGTTGCCAATCCATGAAAACTCCTAACTTTGGTCAAAGTCTTAGGCGAAGGCCAATCTCTAACCACCTTAATTTTTTCATCATCCACATGAATCCCATCCGAACTCACAATATAACCAAGAAACAAAAGCTTATTAGTGAGAAAATTGCACTTCTTTAAATTTACAAATAACTCATTATCCGTCAAGGCGTTCAAAACCTTCCGTAAATGGTCCAAGTGTTCTTTCTCCGTTTGACTATAGATCAAAATTTCATCAAAATATACCACCACAAACTTACCTATAAGTGGTCTAATAACTTGAGTCATCAAACGCATAAAAGTACTAGGTGCATTAGATAACCCAAATGGCATAACGAGCCACTCATATAACCCATCCTTCGTTTTGAAAGCGGTCTTCCATTCATCACCCGATTTAATCCGAATTTCATGGTACCCACTCCTCAAATCAATCTTAGAAAACACTTTAGCACCCGAAAGTTGATCTAATAAATCATTAAGACGTGGAATAGGGAAACGATACCTTATCGTAATTTTGTTGACGGCACAACTATCGACGCACATCCTCCAACTTCCATCCTTCTTTGGTGTAAAAAGTGCCGGAACCACACAAAGACTAATGCTTTCTCGAATATGCCCCTTTCTCAACAATTCTTCTACTTTCTCATGCAAGATATCCGACTCCTTAGGACTCATCCTATAGTGAGGAAGGTTTGGCAAACTTGCTCCGGAAACCAAATCAATTTGGTGTTGAATATTCCTCAACAGTGGTAAAGAATCCGTTGTATCATCTGAAACTACTTTATTAAACTCTTCAAGCACGGGCTTAACCACTTTCGGAATCACATTATCCATACCATCTTCAACCCCCTTTACTACCAAAGCATACGAAACCCTCGTCTCTTTCCTTTCGACTTGAAGCTCTTTTGGTGATGACACCATCGTCACCAAAGCCTTGCTTTCCACTTTCTTTCCAGGAAAATTGACACATAAAGGTAACATAGCAATATTTTTCCCACTCCATTTAAACAAATAGATATTTGACTTACCTTGGTGTGTAGCATCCACGTCATGTTACCATGGTTGTCCTAGTAAAACATGACATGCTTCCATATCAACCACATCACAAGTAATCAACTCATTATAGTGTTTCCTAATAGCAAGAGGAACCTTACAAATTTCAGTCACCTTAATCGCCGGTCCCTTCTTAATCAACCCAATTTGATATGGATTTGGATGAGGCTCGGTTGGTAGCTTAAAAGCTTTAACCAAGGCCTTAGACACTAAATTTTCACAACTCCCTCCATCAATAATAATGGAACAAATCTTCTCTTTAACCAAACACTTAGTTTGAAAAATCTTATTACGTTGTGAAGAATCACTAACCTTTGGCGAACACAAAGTCCGTTGAATAACACACGTCATTTGTTCCACTTCTCCATCCAATGGCGGCGTGTACTCAAGTTCATCTTCCTTTTGAAACGGCTCGTCACCAAACACTCCATCATTCCCAATTTCCGATGTATAGAGTGTATTCCTCTTTGGACAAACATTCGACCTATGCCCCGGTTCACCACATCTAAAACATTTGTCACCCGTCGGTTTAGCATAAGGATTAGATTTAGCCGTTTGAACGTCCTTGCCTTTGTCAATCCCACTTCCAATAGCCTTAGAAGTCGTAGTAGTACTAGGGAGGGAAAGTTGGCTTTGATTGGGCCGACCCCCATAAATACTTGAACTCTCCAAAGTTGACCGTTTAAACCCAACTCCGGTTTTAGAAGCCAACCTCTCCGCCTTCATAGCTAATTTTTTAGCTTGATCAACGGACCAAATTGACATCAAACTCAAATTTTCTTGAATCAAAGAATTCAAACCACTAATATACCTAGCCGCGGTTTGTTCCTCTGTTTCCCTCAAATTACAACGAGCTTGTAACCTTAAAAACTCACCCATGTATTCAGCTACGGTCCTCTTCCCTTGAACACAACTATGGTATTGTTGGTACAATATTTGCTCCACATCCGGAGGCAAAAATCTGCCTTTGATCATTCTCTTCATTTTTGGCCACGTGTTGATTGGATACTTTCCTTGTCTCCTACGGTTTTCTTGTTCACGTTGCCACCAGGCTCCCGCGCCTTCTCGTAACTTATAAGCCACGATCTTCACTTGTTCTTCTTCGGGAACATCCATGATGTCAAAGAACTTATCAACTTCATATAACCAATCTAGCACCGCTTCAATGTCAAGATTTCCAAAAAAGTTAGGAATCTCGGCCTTGACCCGATAACCTTGTCGCTCACCATAACCTTGTTGATGGACATTCCTTTGAACCACGTTCCTATGTCTTGGATTCCCATCCCTTAGCTCTACACTGAACTCCTCATAATCTTCCTCATCTCCTTCCTCATCCGAAGACACAAAGTCATCATGTCCCCAAACTTTTTTAGGAGATTGGTTACATGCACGATTTCTATTAAAACCCTCATTGTTAGGTGATAGCAGGGTTCGGGGTCGAGAAAACCTCCTTTTCTACGAGCAAGCTTTTCAACCCTCTAGGCAGTGAACCTAATCGTTGTAGTGTAGTATGGGGTAAGCCACGGGGATTAATATCGTTCTCTAGGGGAATAGAAATGCTAGAAAGAGATTTATGACAAGAAAGTGGGGTTGAGGATGATTCTTTTTTATCCTTTTTATGGTTTTTTAGAAAGCAAAGGTAAATATCTCGGGATATATGATTGGGGGGTGGTACTTCTACCGAATTGACTACCTTAACTAATTATCTAATTACTACGAATAGTTTATGTTAATTGAGGTGTGCTCGTATGGTGATTAAAGATATGTTCACTTAGATACTATTACTCTCTAGTTATCTTTTATTGGTCGGTTGAATTGTCACTTCCTATCGTCATAAAGCACAACTCACGCAATAAACAAAACGATAGCCTAGGTGCACTCCTTTGGCTTCTATCAATTAAGACAAGAGACAACCTAACAACAATCAATAACTAGGTTTCATATATCTAAGAAAACACACAAGTAATTTAGCTAGACATGTTAAACAAGCAAGCATATACACAATCAATTGAACATGGGATAGACATAATGATAAATTGGATAAACAAACTTATCTTGATGTGTAAAATAGGGTATGGGACCCTAGAACACTGTCCAAGTCAGACTACAACTGAGTTTGGTTTTGCTCTCCAAAGTTCTACCTCTTAAAATATAGAAAAATTGAATTTTATATATAGATTTACAATCGCGACGGTGTCGCCTTTTGCTAGTGACGCCGTCAAGTCGCTGTCATTAGGGTTTCGTCTGGGCCAAGTCATCGATGGGCCGGCGTCACTTGAGAGTTGTGAGGCCGTCAGTCTTCATGCAGGACGTCGTCTGAATCTTGGATCTTGGGCGTCTTATGTGAAAAGTGTGAGTGGCGCCTTCCAGAAATAAGGCGTGACGCCGTCAGTCTTTAGGACCAGAAATTCCGCTGAGCCGTCGCGTGCACTTTTTGATCAAGTCTTCATAAAGGGATGGCATCGCACTTTGATTGGGACGCCGTCAGGTGTAGTGAACAGTCTTGGATTGTCTTCGATCTTGACTTTGCCATTTTCTTCATGTTTTTACTCCTTTCGTCAAAATATGCTTCATTCCAGCATTTTGCTTCTAAAAGACCTAAAAAGTGAAAAGAAACGATTTTAAGCAGTAACAAATATATAATGTGTCGATTTAGGGCTTAAATGAACCCTTAAAAGCGTACGTTTTAAATCCTTATCAAATATCCCTACACTTGGTATTTGCTTGTCCTCAAGCAAATTGGCCAATCAATTTATAAGTTAGGGGGCATGAAGCATTGGTTTAAAATAGTTTACAACAAGTAAAAACGTCACAATAGTCATAACAAGCATGAAGATTATATATACTAGCACCTCACAATTGGTGTTTGGATTCTCTCATCTCTCGGGTTTATATGAAATATAATATGAATTAGCCATTCCGGCAAATAAATAGTTAGATCCAAATAGGAACCAGCTAATCCGGCCAAAAACTAGTTAGATCCAGCTAAGAACTGCCTATTTCGGCCAAGAACTAGTACAAACCAGTTAGAACTTGATATGAACTAGCTATTTCGGCCAATAACTAGTAAGAACCAGTTAAGAACATGCTATTTTCGCCAACAACTAGTTAGATCCAGCTAAGAACTGCCTATTCCTTTTAGGATTTAGAAAATCTATAGTGAAGTGTCGGTCACCCCAACTATTGTCTAGCATATGTTAGCTCATAGACATTACGTTATCTATTAGTTAGTTAATTAGTTAGAGTAACACTGTGGAGGACGGACGGGTCTTTACCCACTGTATGCTTGATCCACAGCCCGACAGAAGGCGTATTATGTAAAACTATAAATACGCTCTACCTCCCAAGGTTGAGGGTTGGACCTTTCATTTCTTAATCTAACATTCTCTTTGTTTTTCTCTCACTTTCTCTCTCTAGAAAGGATCCCATCTCCCACTTTCTCTCTCTAAGTTTCTTGCTAAGATTCGAACCATATAATTGATTGTTTTGTGTTACAATAACCAATATCAAACAATTGTATACCCTAAAAGTGTTAAAGTTTGAATTTTGATAGTACTTTTGTGTTTAGAATCATCATAAGTGCTTAGGTTTTGGTTTGGAAGGCTTAATTCATCTTAGTTATAGTGTTTTGGATTGGAAAAGTTTAGTTTTGGAAGAGTTTCAAGGAAGCGGTTTGAGTCTCGTACTATTTTCTTGTATGCGGTTTGATGTCATTTGGGTGCGATTTAATCTGATCAAGGAAGCGATTTGTCAAGTTCTTGGATGCGGTTTGTCTAGATTCGTTGTATCGGAAGCGGTTTGACTTAAGCGGTTTGACGTAAGCGTTTTGACATAAGCAGTTTCACATAAGCGGTTTGACTTGAGCGGTTTGACTCAAGCAGTTTGTCTTAAGCGGTTTGATAAGAAGCGGTTTGAGTTAAGCGGTTTGGTAAGAAGCGGTTTGATAAAAAGCGGTTTGATTTAAGCGGTTTGAATTACAGCGGTTTGACAATCCTGCGATCTGACCACTGCGATTTGATCAAAAAAACTGAGTTTTGACTTTTATGGTTTGACTACTTGTGGTTTGACTACTTGCGGCTTGACCAAAGTTGACTTTTTATGTCAAAACTTCAAACGGCCATAACTTTTGAACCGTAACTCCGTTTTCAGCAAAATACCTGTCAAAACGATCGGAACAGCCTAAACAAATAGGAACCAGTTAGAACTAGTTAAGAACCGGATATTCCGGCCAAGAACCAGTTAGAACAGTTAAGAACTAGCTATTCCGGCTAATAAATGGTTAGATCCAAATAGGAACCAGCTATTCCGGCCAAGAACTAGTTAGATCCAGCTAAGAACTGCCTATTCCGGCCAAGAACCAGTACAAACCAGTTAGAACCTGATATGAACTAGCTATTCCGGCCAATAACCACTAATAACCAGTTAAGAACATGCTATTTTGGCCAAGAACTAGTTAGATCCAGCTAAGAACTGCCTGATCCTGTTAGGGTTTAGAAAATCCATAGTGAAGTGTCGGTCACCCTAACTATTGTCTAGCATATGTTAGCTCGTAGACATTACGCTATATATTAGTTTGTTAGTTAGTTAGTGTAACACTGTGGAGGACGGACGGGTCTTTATCCAATGTATGCCTGATCCACAACCCGACAGAGGCCGTATTATGTAAAACTATAAATACCCTCTACCTCCCGAGGTAGAGGGTTGGACCTTTCATTTCTTAATCTAACCTTTTCTTTGTTTTTCTCTCACTTTCTCTCTCTAGAAAGGATCCCATCTCCCACTTTTTCTCTCTAAGTTTCTTGCTAAGATTCGAACTATATAATTGATTGTTTGTGTGTTACAATAACCAATATCCAACAATTAGTATCTAGAGCCATGGTTAGATCATAAATATTGGTTATTTGTGTGTTTTGTTGGTTTGAATTGTATACCCTAAAAGTGTTAAAGTTTGAATTTTGATAGTACTTTTGTGTTTAGAATCATCATAAGTGCTTAGGTTTTGGTTTAGAAGACTTAATTCATCTTGGTTATAGTATTTTGGATTGGAAAAGTTTAGTTTTTGAATAGTTTCAAGGAAGCGGTTTGAGTCTCGTACTATTTTCTTGTATGCGGTTTGATGTCATTTGGATGCAATTTAATCTGATCAAGGAAGCGATTTGTCAAGTTCTTGGATGCGGTTTGTCTAGATTCGTTGTATCAGAAGCGGTTTGACTTAAGCGGTTTGACGTAAGGGGTTTGACATAAGCGGTTTGACATAAGCGGTTTGACTTAAGCGGTTTGACTCAAGCGGTTTGTCTCCAGCGGTTTGATCTAAGCGGTTTGATAAGAAGCGGTTTGAGTTAAGCGGTTTGATAAAAAGCGGTTTGATTTAAGCGGTTTGTATTCCAGCGGTTTGACAATCCTGCAATCTGACCACTGCGATTTGATCAAAAAAACTGAGTTTTTACTTTTACGGCTTGACTACTTGCGGCTTGACCAAAGTTGACTTTTTACGTCAAAATTTCAAACGGCCATAACTTTTGAACCGTAACTCCGTTTTCAGCAAAATACCTGTCAAAATGATCGGAACAGCCTAAACCAGTAGGAACCAGTTAGAACTAGTTAAAAACCGAATACTCCGGCCAAGAAACCATTAGAACAGTTAAGAACTAGCTATTCCGGCCAATAAATAGTTAGATCCAGCTAAGAACTGCCTATTCCGGCCAAGAACCAGTACAAACCAGTTAGAACCTGATATAAACTAGCTATTCTGGCCAATAACCACTAAGAACCAGTTAAGAACATGCTATTTTGGCCAAGAACTAGTTAGATCCAGCTAAGAACTGCCTGATCCTGTTAGGGTTTAGAAAATCCATAGTGAAGTGTCGGTCACCCCAACTATTGTGTAGCATATGTTAGCTCGTAGAAATTACGTTATCTATTAGTTAGTTAGTTAGTTAAAGTAACACTGTGGAGGACGGACGGGTCTTTACCCACTGTATGCCTGATCTACAACTCGACAAAGGGCGTATTATGTAAAACTATAAATACCCTCTACCTCCCAAGGTAGAGCGTTGGACCTTTCATTTCTTAATCTAACCTTCTCTTTGTTTTTCTCTCACTTTGTCTCTCTAGAAAGGATCCCATCTCCCACTTTCTCTCTCTAAGTTTCTTGCTAAGATTCGAACCATATAATTGATTGTTTGTGTGTTACAATAACAAATATCCAACAATTGATATCAAGAGCCATGGTTAGATCATAAAGATTGGTTACTTGTGTGTTTTGTTGGTTTGAATTGTATACCCTAAAAGTGTTAAAGTTTGATTTTTGATAGTACTTTTGTGTTTAGAATTATCATAAGTGCTTAGGTTTTGGTTTGGAAGGCTTAATTCATCTTGGTTTTTAGTGTTTTGGATTGGAAAAGTTTAGTTTTTGAAGAATTTTAAGGAAGCGGTTTGAGTCTCGTACTATTTTCTTATATGCGGTTTGATTTCATATTGGGTGCGATTTGATCTGATTAAGGAAGCGATTTGTCAAGTTCTTGGATGCGGTTTGTCTAGATTCATTGTATCGGAAGCGGTTTGACTTAAGCGGTTTGACTTAAGCAGTTTGATGTAAGCGGTTTGACATAAGCGGTTTGACATAAGCGGTTTGACTCAAGCGGTTTGTCTTCAGCGGTTTGATAAGAAGCGGTTTGAGTTAAGCAGTTTGATAAGAAGCGGTTTGATTTAAGCGGTTTGTATTTCAGCAGTTTGACAATCCTGCGATCTGACCACTGCGATTTGATAAAAAAAACTGAGTTTTGACTTTTACGGTTTGACTACTTGCGGCTTGACCAAAGTTGACTTTTTACGTCAAAATTTCAAACAGCCATAACTTTTGAACCGTAACTCCGTTTTCAGCAAAATACCTGTCAAAATGATCGGAACAGCCTAAACCAGTAGGAACCAGTTAGAACTAGTTAAAAACAGAATACTCCGGCCACGAAACCATTAGAACAGTTAAGAACTAGCTATTCCGGCCAATAAATAGTTAGATCCAGCTAAGAACTGCCTATTCCGGCCAAGAACCAGTACAAACCAGTTAGAACCTGATATGAACTAGCTATTATGGCCAATAACCACTAAGAACCAGTTAAGAACATGCTATTTTGGCCAAGAACTAGTTAGATCCAGCTAAGAACTGCCTGATCCTGTTAGGGTTTAGAAAATCCATAGTGAAGTGTCGGTCACCCCAACTATTGTGTAGCATATGTTAGCTCGTAGACATTACGTTATCTATTAGTTAGTTAATTAGTTAAAGTAACACTGTGGAGGACGGACGGGTCTTTACCCACTGTATGCCTGATCTACAACTCGACAAAGGGCGTATTATGTAAAACTATAAATACCCTCTACCTCCCAAGGTAGAGCGTTGGACCTTTCATTTCTTAATCTAACCTTCTATTTGTTTTTCTCTCACTTTGTCTCTCTAGAAAGGATCCCATCTCCCACTTCCTCTCTCTAAGTTTCTTGCTAAGATTCGAACCATATAATTGATTGTTTGTGTGTTACAATAACAAATATCCAACAATTGATATCAAGAGCCATGGTTAGATCATAAAGATTGGTCACTTGTGTGTTTTGTTGGTTTGAATTGTATACCCTAAAAGTGTTAAAGTTTAAATTTTGATAGTACTTTTGTGTTTAGAATTATAATAAGTGCTTAGGTTTTGGTTTGGAAGGCTTAATTCATCTTGGTTTTTAGTGTTTTGGATTGGAAAAGTTTAGTTTTTGAAGAGTTTCAAGGAAGCGGTTTGAGTCTCGTACTATTTTCTTGTATGCGGTTTGATTTCATTTGGGTGCGATTTGATCTGATTAAGGAAGCAATTTGTCAAGTTCTTGGATGCGGTTTGTCTAGATTTGTTGTATCGGAAGCGGTTTGACTTAAGCGGTTTGACTTAAGCAGTTTGACGTAAGCGGTTTGACATAATTGGTTTGACATAAGTGGTTTGACTCAAGCGGTTTGTCTTCAGCGGTTTGATAAGAAGCGGTTTGATAAAAAACGGTTTGATTTAAGCGGTTTGTATTTCAGTAGTTTGACAATCCTGCGATCTGACCACTGCGATTTGATCAAAAAAACTGAGTTTTGAGTTTTACGGTTTGACTACTTGCGGTTTGACCACTTGCGGCTTGACTAAAGTTGACTTTTTACGTCAAAACTTCAAACGGCCATAACTTTTGAACTGTAACTCTGTTTTCAGCAAAATACCTATCAAAATGATCGGAACAGCCTGAACCAGTAGGAACCAGTTAGAACTAGTTAAGAACCGGATATTCCGGCCAAGAACCAGTAAGAACCAGTTAGAACCAGTTAAAAACTAGCTATTCCGGCCAATAAATAGTTAGATCCAAATAGGAACTAGATATTCCGGCCAAGAACTAGTTAGATCCAGCTAAGAACTACCTATTCCGGCCAAGAACGAGTACAAACTAGTTAGAACCTGATATGAACTAGCTATTCCGGCCAATAACCACTAAGAACCAGTTAAGAACATGCTATTTTGGCCAAGAACTAGTTAGATCCAGCTAAGAACTGCCTGATCCTGTTAGGGTTTAGAAAATCCATAGTGAAGTGTCGGTCACCCCAACTATTGTCTAGCATATGTTAGCTCGTAGGCAATACGTTATCTATTAGTTAGTTTGTTAGTTAGAGTAACACTGTGGAGGACGGACGGGTCTTTACCCACTGTATGCCTGATCCATAACCCGACAAAGGGCGTATTATGTAAAACTATAAATACCCTCTACCTCCCAAGGTAGAGCGTTGGACCTTTCATTTCTTAATCGGTTTGACTTAAGCAGTTTGACTTAAACGGTTTGACGTAAGCGGTTTGACATAAGCGGTTTGACTTAAGTGGTTTGACTCAAGCGGTTTGCCTTCAGCGGTTTGATCTAAGCGGTTTGATCTAAGCGGTTTGATAAGAAGCGGTTTGAGTTAAGCGGTTTGATAAGAAGCGGTTTGATAAAAAGCGGTTTCATTTAAGCGGTTTGTATTCCAGCGGTTTGACAATCCTGCGATCTAACTACTGTGATTTGATCAAAAAAACTGAGTTTTGACTTTTACGGTTTGACTACTTGCGGTTTGACCACTTGCGGCTTGACCAAAGTTGACTTTTTACGTCAAAACTTCAAACGGCCATAACTTTTGAACCGTAACTCCGTTTTCAGAAAAATACCTGTCAAAACGATCGGAACAGCCTGAACCAGTAGGAACCAACTAAAACTTGTTAAGAACCGGATATTCCAGCCAAGAATCAGTAAGAACCATTTAGAAGCAGTTAAGAACTAGCTATTCCGGCCAATAAATAGTTAGATCCAAATAGGAACCAGCTATTCCGGCCAAGAACTAGTTAGATCCAGCTAAGAACTGCCTATTCCGGCCAAGAACGAGTACAAACCAGTTAGAACCTGATATGAACTAGCTATTTCGGCCAATAACCACTAAGAACCAGTTAAGAACATGCTATTTTGGCCAAGAACTAGTTAGATCCAGCTAAGAACTGCCTGTTCCTGTTAGGGTTTAGAAAATCCATAGTGAAGTGTCGGTCACCCCTAGTATTGTCTAGCATATGTTAGCTCGTAGACATTACGTTATCTATTAGATAGTTAGTTATTTAGTTAGAGTTACACTGCGGAGGACGGACAGGTATTTACCCACTCTATGCCTGATCCACAACCCGACAGAGGGAGTATTATGTAAAACTATAAATACCCTCTACCTCCCAAGGTAGAGGGTTGGACCTTTCATTTCTTAATCTAACCTTCTCTTTGTTTTTCTCTCACTTTCTCTCTCTAGAAAGGATCCCATCTCCCACTTTCTCTCTCTAAGTTTGTTGCTAAGATCCGAACCATATAATTGATTGTTTGTGTGTTACAATAACAAATATCCAACAATTGGTATCAAGAGCCATGGTTAGATCATAAAGATTGGTTATTTGTGTGTTTTGTCGGTTTGAATTGTATACCCTCAAAGTGTTAAAGTTTGAATTTTGATGGTACTTTTGTGTTTAGAATCATCATAAGTGCTTAGGTTTTGGTTTGGAAGGCTTAATTCATCTTGGTTATAGCGTTTTGGATTGGAAAAGTTTAGTTTTTGAAGAGTTTCAAGGAAGCGGTTTGAGTCTCGTACTATTTTCTTGTATGCGGTTTGATGTCATTTGGGTGCGATTTGATCTGATCAAGGAAGAGATTTGTCAAGTTCTTGGATGCTGTTTGTCTAGATTCGTTGTATCGGAAGCAGTTTGACTTAAGCAGTTTGACATAAATGGTTTGACGTAAGCGGTTTGACATAAGCGGTTTGACTTAAGCGGTTTGACTCAAGCGGTTTGTCTTCAGCGGTTTGATCTAAGCGGTTTGATCTAAGCGGTTTGATAAGAAGCGGTTTGAGTTAAGCGGTTTGATAAAAAGCGGTTTCATTTAAGCGGTTTGTATTCCAGCAGTTTGACAATCCTGCGATCTAACTACTGTGATTTGATCAGAAAAACTGAGGTTTGACTTTTACGGTTTGACTACTTGCGATTTGACCACTTGCGGCTTGACCAAAGTTGACTTTTTACGTCAAAACTTCAAACGGCCATAACTTTTGAACCGTAACTCCGTTTTCAGAAAAATACCTGTCAAAACGATCAGAACACATGAACCAGTAGGAACCAGTTAAAACTTGTTAAGAACCGGATATTCCGGCCAAGAATCAGTAAGAACCATTTAGAACCAGTTAAGAACATGCTATTTTGGCCAAGAACTAGTTAGATCCAGCAAAGAACTGCCTGTTCCTGTTAGGGTTTATAAAATCCATAGTGAAGTGTCGGTCACCCCAACTATTGTCTAGCATATGTTAGCTCGTAGACATTACGTTATCTATTAGTTAGTTAGTTAGAGTAACACTGCGGAGGACGGATAGGTCTTTACCAACTCTATGCCTGATCCACAACCCGACAGAGGGAGTATTATGTAAAACTATAAATACCCTCTACCTCCCAAGGTAGAGGGTTGGACCTTTCATTTCTTAATCTAACCTTCTCTTTGTTTTTCTCTCACTTTCTCTCTCTAGAAAGGATCCCATCTCCCACTTTCTCTTTCTAAGTTTCTTGCTAAGATTCGAACCATATAATTGATTGTTTGTGTGTTATAATAACCAATATCCAACAATTGGTATCAAGAGCCATGGTTAGATCATAAAGATTGGTTATTTGTGTGTTTTGTCGATTTGAATTGTATACCTTAAAAGTGTTAAAGTTTGAATTTTGATAGTACTTTTTGTGTTTAGAATCATCATAAGTGCTTAGGTTTTGGTTTGTAAGGCTTAATTCATTTTAGTTATAGCGTTTTGGATTGGAAAAGTTTAGTTTTTGAAGAGTTTCAAGGAAGCGGTTTGAGTCTCGTACTATTTTCTTGTATGCGGTTTGATGTCATTTGGGTGCGATTTGATCTGATCAAGGAAGAGATTTGTCAAGTTCTTGGATGCGGTTTGTCTAGATTCGTTGTATCGGAAGCAGTTTGACTTAAGCAGTTTGACTTAAACGGTTTGACAAAAGCGGTTTGACATAAGCGGTTTGACTTAAGTGGTTTGACTCAAGCGGTTTGCCTTCAGCGGTTTGATCTAAGCGGTTTGATAAGAAGCGGTTTGAGTTAAGCGGTTTGATAAGAAGCGGTTTGATAAAAAGCGGTTTCATTTAAGCGGTTTGTATTCCAGCGGTTTGACAATCCTGTGATCTAACCACTGCGATTTGATCAAAAAAACTGAGTTTTGACTTTTACGGTTTGACTACTTGCGGTTTGACCACTTGCGGCTTGACCAAAGTTTACTTTTTACGTCAAAACTTCAAACGGCCATAACTTTTGAACCGTAACTCCGTTTTCAGAAAAATACCTGTCAAAACGATCGGAACAGCTTGAACCAGTAGGAACCAACTAAAACTTGTTAAGAACCGGATATTCCAGCCAAGAATCAGTAAGAACCATTTAGAAGCAGTTAAGAACTAGCTATTTCGGCCAATATATAGTTAGATCCAAATAGGAACCAGCTATTCCGGCCAAGAACTAGTTAGATCCAGCTAAGAACTGCCTATTCCGGCCAAGAACGAGTACAAACCAGTTAGAACCTGATATGAACTAGCTATTTCGGCCAATAACCACTAAGAACCAGTTAAGAACATGCTATTTTGGCCAAGAACTAGTTAGATCCAGCTAAGAACTGCATGTTCCTGTTAGGGTTTTGAAAATCCATAGTGAAGTGTCGGTCACCCCAACTATTTTCTAGCATATGTTAGCTCGTAGACATTACGTTATCTATTAGTTAGTTAGTTAGTTAGAGTAACACTGCGGAGGACGGACAGGTCTTTACCCACTCTATGCCTGATCCACAACCCGACAGAGGGAGTATTATGTAAAACTATAAATACCCTCTACCTCCCAAAGTTGAGGGTTGGACCTTTCATTTCTTAATCTAACCTTCTCTTTGTTTTTCTCTCACTTTCTCTCTCTAGAAAGGATCCCATCTCCCACTTTCTCTCTCTAAGTTTCTTGCTAAGATCCGAACCATATAATTGATAGTTTGTGTGTTACAATAACAAATATCCAACAATTGGTATCAAGAGCCATGGTTAGATCATAAAGATTGGTTATTTGTGTGTTTTGTCAGTTTGAATTGTATACCCTAAAAGTGTTAAAGTTGAATTTTGATGGTACTTTTGTGTTTAGAATCATCATAAGTGCTTAGGTTTTGGTTTGGAAGGCTTAATTCATCTTGGTTATAGTGTTTTGGATTGGAAAAGTTTAGTTTTTGAAGAGTTTCAAGGAAGCGGTTTGAGTCTCGTACTATTTTCTTGTATGCGGTTTGATGTCATTTGGGTGCGATTTGATCTGATCAAGGAAGAGATTTGTCAAGTTCTTGGATGCGGTTTGTCTAGATTCGTTGTATCAGAAGCAGTTTGACTTAAGCAGTTTGACTTAAACGGTTTGACGTAAGCGGTTTGACGTAAGTGGTTTGACATAAGCGGTTTGACTTAAGCGGTTTGACTCAAGCGGTTTGTCTTCAGCGGTTTGATCTAAGGGTTTCATCTAAGCGGTTTGATAAGAAGCGGTTTGAGTTAAGCGGTTTGATAAGAAGCGGTTTGATAAAAAGCGGTTTCATTTAAGTGGTTTGTATTCCAGCGGTTTGACAATCCTGCGATCTAACCACTGCGATTTGATCAAAAAAACTGAGTTTTGACTTTTACGGTTTGACTACTTGCGGTTTAACCACTTGCGGCTTGACCAAAGTTGACTTTTAACGTCAAAACTTCAAACGGCCATAACTTTTGAACCATAACTCCGTTTTCAGAAAAATACCTGTCAAAATGATCGGAACAGCCTGAACCAGTAGGAACCAGCTAAAACTTGTTAAGAACCAGATATTCCAGCCAAGAATCAGTAAGAATCATTTAGAAGCAGTTAAGAACTAGCTATTTTGGCCAATAAATAGTTAGATCCAAATAGGAACTAGCTATTTCGGCCAAGAACTAGTTAGATCCAGCTAAGAACTGCCTATTCCGGCCAAGAACGAGTACAAACCAGTTAGAACCTGATATGAACTAGCTATTTCGGCCAATAACCACTAAGAACCAGTTAAGAACATGCTATTTAGGCCAAGAACTAGTTAGATCCAGCTAAGAACTGCCTGTTCCTGTTAGGGTTTAGGAAATCTATAGTGAAGTGTCGGTCACCCCAAGTATTGTCTAGCATATGTTAGCTCGTAGACATTACGTTATCTATTAGTTATTTAGTTAGTTAGTTAGTTAGTTAGAGTAACACTGCGGAGGACGGACAGGTCTTTACCCACTCTATGCCTGATCCACAACCCGACAGAGGGAGTATTATGAAAAACTATAAATACCCTCTACCTCCCAAGGTAGAGGGTTGGACCTTTCATTTCTTAATCTAACCTTCTATTTGTTTTTCTCTCACTTTCTCTCTCTAGAAAGGATCCCATCTCCCACTTTCTCTCTCTAAGTTTCTTGCTAAGATCCGAACCATATAATTGATTGTTTGTGTGTTACAATAACAAATATCCAACAATTGGTATCAAGAGCCATGGTTAGATCATAAAGATTGGTTATTTGTGTGTTTTGTCGGTTTGAATTGTATACCCTAAAAGTGTTAAAGTTTGAATTTTGATGGTACTTTTGTGTTTAGAATCATCATAAGTGCTTAGGTTTTGGTTTGGAAGGCTTAATTCATCTTGGTTATAGTGTTTTGGATTGGAAAAGTTCAGTTTTTGAAGAGTTTCAAGGAAGCGGTTTGAGTCTCGTACTATTTTCTTGTATGCGGTTTGATGTCATTTGGGTGCGATTTGATCTGATCAAGGAAGAGATTTGTCAAGTTCTTGGATGCGGTTTGTCTAGATTCGTTGTATCAGAAGCAGTTTGACTTAAGCAGTTTGACTTAAACGGTTTGACGTAAGCGGTTTGACATAAGCGGTTTGACATAAGCGGTTTGACTTAAGCGGTTTGACTCAAGCGGTTTGTCTTCAGCGGTTTGATCTAAGCGGTTTGATCTAAGCGGTTTGATAAGAAGCGGTTTGAGTTAAGCGGTTTGATAAGAAGCGGTTTGATAAAAAGCGGTTTCATTTAAGCGGTTTGTATTCCAGCGGTTTGACAATCCTGCGATCTAACCACTGTGATTTGATAAAAAAACATAGTTTTGACTTTTACAGTTTGACCACTTGCGGCTTGACCAAAGTTGACTTTTTACGTCAAAACTTCAAACGGCCATAACTTTTGAACCGTAACTCCGTTTTCAGAAAAATACCTGTCAAAACGATCGGAATAGCCTAAACCAGTAGGTACCAGCTAAAACTTGTTAAGAACCGGATATTACAGCCAACAATCAGTAAGAACCATTTAGAAGCAGTTAAGAACTAGTTATTCCGGCCAATAAATAGTTAAATCCAAATAGGAACCAACTATTCTGGCCAAGAACTAGTTAGATCCAGCTAAGAACTGCCTATTCCGGCCAAGAACGAGTACAAACCAATTAGAACCTGATATGAACTAGCTATTTCGGCCAATAACCACTAAGAACCAGTTAAGAACATGTTATTTTGGCCAAGAACTAGTTAGATCTAGCTATGAACTGCCTGTTCCTGTTAGGGTTTAGAAAATCCATAGTGAAGTGTCGGTCACCCCAACTATTGTCTAGCATATGTTAGCTCATAGACATTACGTTATCTATTAGTTAGTTAGTTAGTTAGAGTAACACTGCGGAGGACGGACAGGTCTTTACCCACTCTATGCCTGATCCACAACCCGACAGAGGGTGTATTATGTAAAACTATAAATACCCTCTACCTCCCAAGGTAGAGGGTTGGACCTTTCATTTCTTAATCTAACATTCTCTTTGTTTTTCTCTCACTTTTTCTCTCTAGAAAGGATCCCATCTCCCACTTTCTCTCTCTAAGTTTCTTGCTAAGATCCGAACCATATAATTGATTGTTTGTGTGTTATAATAACAAATATCCGACAATTGGTATCAAGAGCCATGGTTAGATCATAAAGATTGGTTATTTGTGTGTTTTGTCGGTTTTAATCGTATACCTAAAAGTGTTAAAGTTTGAATTTTGATGGTACTTTTGTGTTTAGAATCATCATAAGTGCTTAGGTTTTGGTTTGGAAGGCTTAATTCATCTTCGTTATAGTGTTTTGGAATGGAAAAGTTTAGTTTTTGAAGAGTTTCATGGAAGCGGTTTGAGTCTCGTACTATTTTCTTGTATGCGGTTTGATGTCATTTTGGTGCGATTTGATCTGATCAAGGAAGAGATTTGTCAAGTTCTTGGATACGGTTTGTCTAGATTCGTTGTATCGGAAGCAGTTTGACTTAAGCAGTTTGACTTAAACGGTTTGACGTAAGCGGTTTGACATAAGCGGTTTGACATAAGCGGTTTGACTTAAGCGGTTTGACTCAAGCGGTTTGTCTTCAGCGGTTTGATCTAAGCGGTTTGATAAGAAGCGGTTTGAGTTAAGCGGTTTGATAAGAAGCGGTTTGATAAAAAGCGGTTTCATTTAAGCGGTTTGTATTCCAGCGGTTTGACAATCCAGCGATCTAACCACTGCGATTTGATCAAAAAAAACTGAGTTTTGACTTTTACGGTTTGACCACTTGCGGCTTGACCAAAGTTGACTTTTTACGTCAAAACTTCAAACGGCCATAACTTTTGAACCGTAACTCCGTTTTCAGAAAAATACCTGTCAAAACGATTGGAATAGCCTGAACCAGTAGGAACCAGCTAAAAATTGTTAAGAACTAGATTTTATAGCCAAGAATCAGTAAGAACCATTTAGAAGCAGTTAAGAACTAGCTATTCCAGCCAATAAATAGTTAGATCCAAATAGGAACCAACTATACTGGCCAAGAACTAGTTAGATCCAGCTAAGAACTGCCTATTCCGGCCAAGAATGAGTACAAACCAATTAGAACCTGATATGAACTAGCTATTACGGCCAATAACCACTAAGAACCAGTTAAGAACATACTATTTTGGCCAAGAACTAGTTAGATCCAGCTAAAAACTGCCTGTTCCTGTTAGGTTTTAGAATATCCATAGTGAAGTGTCGGTCACCCCAACTATTGTCTAGCATATGTTAGCTCATAGACATTACGTTATCTATTAGTTAGTTAGTTAGTTAGTTAGAGTAAAACTGCGGAGGACGAACAGGTCTTTACCCACTCTATGCCTGATCCACAACCCGACAGAGGGTGTATTATGTAAAACTATAAATACCCTCTACCTCCCAAGGTAGAGGGTTGGACCTTTCATTTCTTAATCTAACATTCTCTTTGTTTTTCTCTCACTTTCTCTCTCTAGAAAGGATCCCATCTCCCAATTTCTCTCTCTAAGTTTCTTGCTAAGATCCGAACCATATAATTGATTGTTTGTGTGTTACAATAACAAATATCCAACAATTGGTATCAAGAGCCATGGTTAGATCATAAAGATTGGTTATTTGTGTGTTTTGTCGGTTTTAATTGTATACCCTAAAAGTGTTAAAGTTTGAATTATGATGGTACTTTTGTGTTTAGAATCATCATAAGTGCTTAGGTTTTGGTTTGGAAGGCTTAATTCATCTTGGTTATAGTGTTTTGGAATGGAAAAGTTTAGTTTTTGAAGAGTTTCAAGGAAGCGGTTTGAGTCTCGTACTATTTTCTTGTATGCGGTTTGATGTCATTTGGGTGCGATTTGATCTGATCAAGGAAGAGATTTGTCAAGTTCTTGGATGCGGTTTGTCTAGATTCGTTGTATCGGAAGCAGTTTGACTTAAACGGTTTGACGTAAGCGGTTTGAGATAAGCG
>BPTQ01000005.1:355087485-355131388 GCA_019973895.1 Chrysanthemum seticuspe | reverse complement strand
ACGTTAGTTAGTTAGAGTAAAACTGCGGAGGACGAACAGGTCTTTACCCACTCTATGCCTGATCCACAACCCGACAGAGGGTGTATTATGTAAAACTATAAATACCCTCTACCTCCCAAGGTAGAGGGTTGGACCTTTCATTTCTTAATCTAACATTCTCTTTGTTTTTCTCTCACTTTCTCTCTCTAGAAAGGATCCCATCTCCCAATTTCTCTCTCTAAGTTTCTTGCTAAGATCCGAACCATATAATTGATTGTTTAATTGTATACCCTAAAGGTTAGTTTGAATTATGATGGTACTTTTGTGTTTAGAATCATCATAAGTGCTTAGGTTTTGGTTTGGAAGGCTTAATTCATCTTGGTTATAGTGTTTTGGAATGGAAAAGTTTAGTTTTTGAAGAGTTTCAAGGAAGCGGTTTGAGTCTCGTACTATTTTCTTGTATGCGGTTTGATGTCATTTGGGTGCGATTTGATCTGATCAAGGAAGAGATTTGTCAAGTTCTTGGATGCGGTTTGTCTAGATTCGTTGTATCGGAAGCAGTTTGACTTAAACGGTTTGACGTAAGCGGTTTGACATAAGTGGTTTGACATAAGCGGTTTGACTTAAGCGGTTTGACTCAAGTGGTTTGTCTTCATCGGTTTGATCTAAGCGGTTTGATCTAAGCGGTTTGATAAGAAGCGGTTTGAGTTAAGCGGTTTGATAAGAAGCGGTTTGATAAAAAGCGGTTTGATAAGATGCGGTTTGATAAAAAGCGGTTTCATTTAAGCGGTTTGTATTCCAGCGGTTTGCCAATCCTGCGATCTAACCACTGCGATTTGATCAAAAAAACTGAGTTTTGACTTTTACGGTTTGACTACTTGCGGTTTGACCACTTGCGGCTTGACCAAAGTTGACTTTTTACGTCAAAACTTCAAACGGCCATAAATTTTGAACCGTAACTCTGTTTTTAGAAAAATACCTGTCAAAACGTTCGTATTAGCCTGAACCAATAGGAACGAGCTAAAACTTGTTCAGAACCGGATATTCTAGCCAAGAATCAGTAAGAACCATTTAGAAGCAGTTAAGAACTAGCTATTCCGGCCAATAAATAGTTAGATCCAAATAGGAACCAGCTATTCCGGCCAAGAACTAGTAAGATCCAGCTAAGAACTGCCTATTCCGGCCTAGAATGAGTACAAAACAGTTAAAACCTGATATAAACTAGCTATTTCGGCCAATAACCAGTTAAGAACATGCTATTCTGGCCAAGAACTAGTTAGATCCAGCTAAGAACTGCCTGTTCCTATTAGGGTTTAGAAAAGCCATAGTGCAGTGTCAGTCACCCCAACTATTGTCTAGCATATGTTAGCTCGTAGACATTACGTTATCTATTAGTTAGTTAGTTAGTTAGAGTAACACTGCGGAGGACGGACAAGTCTTAACCCACTCTATGCCTGATCCACAACCCGACAGAGGGAGTATTATGTAAAACTATAAATACCCTCTACCTCCCAAGGTAGAGGGTTGGACCTTTCATTTCTTAATCTAACCTTCTCTTTGTTTTTCTCTCTCTAGAAAGGATCCCATCTCGCACTTTCTCTCTCTAAGTTTCTTGCTAAGATCCGAACCATATAATTGATTGTTTGTGTGTTACAATAAAAAATATCCAACAATTGGTATCAAGAGCCATGGTTAGATCATAAAGACTGGTTATTTGTGTGTTTTGTCGGTTTGAATTGTATACCCTAAAAGTGTTAAAGTTTGGATTTTGATGGTACTTTTGTGTTTAGAATCATCATACGTGCTTAGGTTTTGGTTTGGAAGGCTTAATTCATCTTGGTTATAGTGTTTTGGAATGGAAAAGTTTAGTTTTTGAAGAATTTCAAGGAAGCGGTTTGAGTCTCGTACTATTTTCTTGTATGCGGTTTGATGTCATTTGGGTGCGATTTGATCTGATCAAGGAAGAGATTTGTCAAGTTCGTGGATGCGGTTTGTCTAGATTCATTGTATCGGAAGCAGTTTGACTTAAACGGTTTGACGTAAGCGGTTTGACATAAGTGGTTTGACATAAGCGGTTTGACTTAAGCGGTTTGACTCAAGCGGTTTGTCTTCAGCGGTTTGATCTAAGCGGTTTGATCTAAGCGGTTTGATAAGAAGTGGTTTGAGTTAAGCGGTTTGATAAGAAGCGGTTTGATAAAAAGCGGTTTCATTTAAGCGGTTTATATTCCAGCGGTTTGACAATCCAGCGATCTAACCACTGCGATTTGATCAAAAAAAACTGAGTTTTGACTTTTACGGTTTGACCACTTGCGGTTTGACCACTTGCGGCTTGACCAAAGTTGACTTTTTACGTCAAAACTTCAAACGGCCATAACTTTTGAACCGTAACTCCGTTTTCAGAAAAATACCTGTCAAAACGATCGGAACAGCCTGAACTAGTAGGAACCAGCTATAACTTTTTAAGAACCGGATATTCCGGCCAAGAATCAGTAAGAACCATTTAGAAGCAGTTAAGAACTAGCTATTCCGGGCAATAAATAGTTAGATCCAAATAGGAACCAGCTATTCCACCCAAGAACTAGTTAGATCCAGCTAAGAACTGCCTATTCACGCCAAGAGCGAGTACAAACCAGTTAGAACCTGATATGAACTAGCTATTTCGGCCAATAACCACTAAGAACCAGTTAAGAACATGCTATTTTGGCCAAGAACTAGTTAGATCCAGCTAAGAACTGCCTGTTCCTGTTAGGGTTTAGAAAATCCATAGTGAAGTGTCGGTCACCCCAACTATTGTCTAGCATATGTTAGCTCGTAGACATTACCTTATCTATTAGTTAGTTAGTTAGTTAGAGTAACACTGCGGAGGACGGACAGGTCTTTACCCACTCTATGCCTAATCCACAACTCGACAGAACGAGTATTATGTAAAACTATAAATACCCTCTACCTCCCAAGGTAGAGGGTTGGACCTTGCATTTCTTAATCTAACCTTCTCTTTGTTTTTCTCTCACTTTCTCTCTCTAGAAAGGATCCCATCTCCCACTTTCTCTCTCTAAGTTTCTTGCTAAGATCCGAACCATATAATTGATTGTTTGTGTGTTACAATAACAAATATCCAACAATTGGTATCAAGAGCCATGGTTAGATCTTAAAGATTGGTTATTTGTGTGTTTTGTCGGTTTGAATTGTATACCCTAAAAGTGTTAAAGTTTGAATTTTGATGGTACTTTTGTGTTTAGAATCATCATAAGTGCTTAGGTTTTGGTTTGGAAGGCTTTATTAATCTTGGTTATAGTGTTTTGGATTGGAAAAGTTTAGTTTTTGAAGAGTTTCAAGGAAGCGGTTTGAGTCTCGTACTATTTTCTTGTATGCGGTTTGATGTCATTTGGGTGCGATTTGATCTGATCAAGGAAGAGATTTGTCAAGTTCCTGGATGCGGTTTGTCTAGATTCGTTGTATCGGAAGCAGTTTGACTTAAACGGTTTGACGTAAGCGGTTTGAGATAAGCGGTTTGACATAAGCGGTTTGACTTAAGCTGTTTGACTCAAGCGGTTTATCTTCAGCGGTTTGATCTAAGCGGTTTGATAAGGTTTAATAAAAAGCGGTTTCATTTAAGCGGTTTGTATTCCAGCAGTTTGACAATCCTGCGATTTAACCACTGCGATTTGATCAAAAAAACTGAGTTTTGACTTTTACGGTTTTACTACTTGCGATTTGACCACTTGCGGCTTGACCAAAGTTGACTTTTTACGTCAAAACTTCAAACGGCCATAACTTTTGAACCGTAACTACGTTTTCAGAAAAATAACTGTCAAAACGATTGGAATAGCCTGAACCAGTAGGAACCAGCTAAAACTTGTTAAGAACCGGATATTCCAGCCAAGAATCAGTAAGAACCATTTAGAACAGTTAAGAACTAGCTATTCCGGCCAATAAATAGTTAGATCCAAATAGGAACCAGCTATTCCAGCCAAGAGCTAGTTAGATCCAGCTAAGAACTGCCTATTCCGGCCAAGAACGAGTACAAACCAGTTAAAACCTGATATGAACTAGCTATTTCGGCCAATAACCACTAAGAACCAGTTAAGAACATGCTATTTTGGCCAAGAACTAGTTAGATCCAGCTAAGAACTGCTTGTTCCTGTTAGAGTTTAGAAAATACATAGTGAAGTGTCGGTCACCCAAACTATTGTCTAGCATATGTTAGCTCGTAGACATTACGTTATCTATTAGTTAGTTAGTTAGTTAGAGTAACACTGCGGAGGATGGACATGTCTTTACCCACTCTATGCCCTGATCCACAACCCGACAGAGGGAGTATTATGTAAAACTATAAATACCTTCTACCTCCCAAGGTAGAGGGTTGGACCTTTCATTTCTTAATCTAACCTTCTCTTTGTTTTTCTCTCACTTTCTCTCCCTAGAAAGGATCCCATCTCCCACTTTCTCTCTCTAAGTTTCTTGCTAAGATCCTAACCATATAATTGATTGTTTGTGTGTTACAATAACAAATATCCAACAATTGGTATCAAGAGCCATGGTTAGATCATAAAGATTGGTTATTTGTGTGTTTTGTCGGTTTGAATTGTATACCCTAAAAGTGTTAAAGTTTGAATTTTGATGGTACTTTTGTGTTTAGAATCATCATAAGTGCTTAGGTTTTGGTTTGGAAGGCTTAATTTATCTTGGTTATAGTGTTTTGGAATGGACAAGTTTAGTTTTTGAAGAGTTTCAAGGAAGCGGTTTGAGTCTCGTACTATTTTCTTGTATGCGGTTTGATGTCATTTGGGTGCGATTTGATCTGATCAAGGAAGAGATTTGTCAAGTTCTTGGATGCGGTTTGTCTAGATTCGTTGTATCGGAAGCAGTTTGACTTAAACGGTTTGACGTAAGCGGTTTGACATAAGCGGTTTGACATAAGCGGTTTGACTTAAGCGGTTTGACTCAAGCGGTTTGTCTTCAGCGGTTTGATCTAAGCGGTTTGATAAGAAGCGGTATGAGTTAAGCGGTTTGATAAGAAGCGGTTTGATAAAAAGCGGTTTCATTTAAGCGGTTTATATTCCAGCGGTTTGACTATCCTGCGATCTAACCACTGCGATTTGATCAAAAAAACTGAGTTTTGACTTTTACGGTTTGACTACTAGCGGCTAGACCACTTGCGGCTTGACCAAAGTTGACTTTTTACATCAAAACTTCAAACGGCCATAACTTTTGAACCGTAACTCCGTTTTCAGAAAAATACCTGTCAAAACGATCGGAACACCCTGAACCAGTAGGAACCAGCTAAAACTTGTTAAGAACCGGATATTCCAGCCAAGAATCAGTAAGAACCATTTAGAAGCAGTTAAGAACTAGCTATTCCGGCCAATAAATAGTTAGATCCAAATAGGAACCAGCTATTCCGGCCAAGAACTAGTTAGATCCAGCTAAGAACTACCTATTCACGCCAAGAACGAGTACAAACCAGTTAGAACCTGATATGAACTAGCTATTTCGGCCAATAACCACTAAGAACCAGTTAAGAACATGCTATTTTGGCCAAGAACTAGTTAGATCCAGCTAAGAACTGCATGCTCCTGTTAGGGTTTAGAAAATCCATAGTAAAGTGTCGGTCACCCAAACTATTGTCTAGCATATGTTAGCTCGTAGACATTACGTTATCTATTAGTTAGTTAGTTAGTTAGAGTAACACTGCGGAGGACGGACAGGTCTTTACCCACTCTATGCCTGATCCACAACCCGACAGAACGAGTATTATGTAAAACTATAAATACCCTCTACCTCCCAAGGTAGAGGGTTGGACCTTTCATTTCTTAATCTAACCTTCTCTTTGTTTTTCTCTCACTTTCTCTCTCTAGAAAGGATCCCATCTCCCAATTTCTCTCTCTAAGTTTCTTGCTAAGATCCAAATCATATAATTGATTGTTTGTGTGTTACAATAACAAATATCCAACAATTGGTATCAAGAGCCATGGTTAGATCATAAAGATTGGTTATTTGTGTGTTTTGTCGGTTTGAATTGTATACCCTAAAAGTGTTAAAGTTTGAATTTTGATGGTACTTTTGTGTTTAGAATCATCATAAGTGCTTAGGTTTTGGTTTGGAAGGCTTAATTAATCATGGTTATAGTGTTTTGGATTGGAAAAGTTTAGTTTTTGAAGAGTTTTAAGGAAGCGGTTTGAGTCTAGTACTATTTTCTTGTATGCGGTTTGATGTCATTTGGGTGCGATTTGATCTGATTAAGGAAGAGATTTGTCAAGTTCTTGGATGCGGTTTGTCTAGATTCGTTGTATCGGAAGCAGTTTGACTTAAACGGTTTGACGTAAGCGGTTTGAGATAAGCGGTTTGACATAAGCGGTTTGACTTAAGCGGTTTGACTCAGGCGGTTTGTCTTTAGCGGTTTGATCTAAGCGGTTTGATCTAAGCGGTTTGATAAGAAGCGGTTTGATAAAAAGCGGTTTCATTTAAGCGGTTTGTATTCCAGCAGTTTGACAATCTTGCGATCTAACCACTGCGATTTGATCAAAAAAACTGAGTTTTGACTTTTACGGTTTGACTACTTGCGGTTTGACCACTTGCGGCTTGACCAAAGTTGACTTTTTACATCAAAACTTCAAACGGCCATAACTTTTGAACCGTAACTCCGTTTTCAGAAAACTAACTGTCAAAACGATCGGAATAGCCTGAACCAGTAGGAACCAGCTAAAACTTGTTAAGAACCGGATATTCCAGCCAAGAATCAGTAAGAACCATTTAGAACAGTTAAGAACTAGCTATTCCGGCCAATAAATAGTTTGATCTAAATAGGAACCAGCTATTCCGGCCAAGAACTAGTTAGATCCAGCTAAGAACTGCCTATTCCGGCCTAGAATGAGTACAAACCAGTTAAAACCTGATATGAACTAGCTATTTCGGCCAATAACCACTAAGAACCAGTTAAGAACGTGCTATTTTGGCCAAGAACTAGTTACATCCAGCTAAGAACTTGCTTGTTCCTGTTAGGGTTTAGAAAATCCATAGTGAAGTGTCGGTCACCCCAACTATTGTCTAGCATATGTTAGCTCGTAGACATTACGTTATCTATTAGTTAGTTAGTTAGTTAGAGTAACACTGCGGAGGACGGACAGGTCTTTACCCACTCTATGCCTGATCCACAACCCGACAGAGGGAGTATTATGTAAAACTATAAATACCCTCTACCTCCCAAGGTAGAGGGTTGGACCTTTCATTTCTTAATCTAACCTTCTCTTTGTTTTTCTCTCACTTTCTCTCTCTAGAAAGGATCCCATCTCCCACTTTCTCTCTCTAAGTTTCTTGCTAAGATCCGAACCATATAATTGATTGTTTGTGTGTTACAATAACAAATATCCAACAATTGGTATCAAGAGCCATGGTTAGATCATAAAGATTGGTTATTTGTATGTTTTGTCGGTTTGAATTGTATACCCTAAAAGTGTTAAAGTTTGAATTTTGATGGTACTTTTGTGTTTAGAATCATCATAAGTGCTTAGGTTTTGGTTTGGAAGGTTTAATTTATCTTGGTTATAGTGTTTTGGAATGGAAAAGTTTAGTTTTTGAAGAGTTTCAAGGAAGCGGTTTGAGTCTCGTACTATTTTCCTGTATGCGGTTTGATGTCATTTGGGTGCGATTTGATCTGATCAAGGAAGAGATTTGTCAAGTTCTTGGATGCGGTTTGTCTAGATTCGTTGTATCGGAAGCAGTTTGACTTAAACGGTTTGACGTAAGCGGTTTGACATAAGCGGTTTGACATAAGCGGTTTGACTTAAGCGGTTTGACTCAAGCGGTTTGTCTTCAGCGGTTTGATCTAAGCGGTTTGATAAGAAGCGGTATGAGTTAAGCGGTTTGATAAGAAGCGGTTTGATAAAAAGCGATTTCATTTAAGCGGTTTATATTCCAGCGGTTTGACTATCCTGCGATCTAACCACTGCGATTTGATCAAAAAAACTGAGTTTTGACTTTTACTGTTTGACTACTTGCGGCTTGACCACTTGCGGCTTGACCAAAGTTGACTTTTTACGTCAAAACTTCAAACGGCCATAACTTTTGAACCGTAACTTCGTTTTCAGAAAAATACCTGTCAAAACGATCGGAACAGCCTGAACCAGTATGAACCAGCTAAAACTTGTTAAGAACCGGATATTCCAGCCAAGAATCAGTAAGAACCATTTAGAAGCAATTAAGAACTAGCTAATCCGGCCAATAAATAGTTAGATCCAAATAGGAACCAGCTATTCTGGCCAAGAACTAGTTAGATCCAGCTAAGAACTGCCTATTCTGGCCAAGAAAGAGTACAAACCAGTTAAAACCAGATATGAACTAGCTATTTCGGCCAATAACCACTAAGAACCAGTTAAGAACATGCTATTTTGGCCAAGAACTAGTTAGATCCAGCTAAGAACTGCCTGTTCCTGTTAGGGTTTAGAAAATCCATAGTGAAGTGTCGGTCACCCCAACTATTGCCTAGCATATGTTAGCTCGTAGACATTACGTTATCAATTAGTTAGTTAGTTAGTTAGAGTAACACTGCGGAGGACGGACAGGTCTTTACCCACTCAATGCCTGATCCACAACCCGACAGAGGGAGTATTATGTAAAACTATAAATACCCTCTACCTCCCAAGGTAGAGGGTTGGACCTTTCATTTCTTAATATAACCTTCTCTTTGTTTTTCTCTCACTTTCTCTCTCTAGAAAGGATCCCATCTCCCACTTTCTCTCTCTAAGTTTCTTGCTAAGATCCGAACCATATAATTGATTGTTTGTGTGTTACAATAACAAATATCCAACAATTGGTATCAAGAGTCATGGTTAGATCATAAAGATTGGTTATTTGTGTGTTTTGTCGGTTTGAATTGTATACCCTAAAAGTGTTAAAGTTTGAATTTTGATGTTACTTTTGTGTTTAGAATCATCATAAGTGCTTAGGTTTTGGTTTGGAAGGCTTAATTAATCTTGGTTATAGTGTTTTGGATTGGAAAAGTTTAGTTTTTGAAGAGTTTCAAGGAAGCGGTTTGAGTCTCGTACTATTTTCTTGTATGCGGTTTGATGTCATTTGGGTGCGATTTGATCTGATCAAGGAAGAGATTTGTCAAGTTCTTGGATGCGGTTTGTCTAGATTCGTTGTATCGGAAGCAGTTTGACTTAAACGTTTGACGTAAGCGGTTTGAGATAAGCGGTTTGACATAAGCGGTTTGACTTAAGCGGTTTGACTCAAGCGGTTTGTCTTCAGCGGTTTGATCTAAGCGGTTTGATCTAAGCGGTTTGATAAGAAGCGGTTTGATAAAAAGCGGTTTCATTTAAGCGGTTTGTATTCCAGCGGTTTGACAATCCTGCGATCTAACCACTGCGATTTGATCAAAAAAAGTGAGTTTTGACTTTTACGGTTTGACTACTTGCGGTTTGACCACTAGCGGCTTGACCAAAGTTGACTTTTTACGTCAAAACTTCAAACGGCCATAACTTTTGAACCGTAACTCCGTTTTCAGAAAAATACCTGTCAAAACGATCGGAATAGCCTGAACCAGTAGGAACCAGCTAAAACTTGTTAAGAACCGGATATTCCAGCCAAGAATCAGTAAGAACCATTTAGAACAGTTAAGAACTAGCTATTCCGACCAATAAATAGTTAGATCCAAATAGGAACCAGCTATTCCGGCCAAGAACTAGTTAGATCCAGCTAAGAACTGCCTATTCCGGCCAAGAACGAGTACAAACCAGTTAAAACCTGATATGAACTAGCAATTTCGGCCAATAACCACTAAGAACCAGTTAAGAACATGCTATTTTGGCCAAGAACTAGTTAGAAAATCCATAGTGAAGTGTCAATCACCCCAACTATTGTCTAGCATATGTTAGCTCGTAGACATTACGTTATCTATTAGTTAGTTAGTTAGTTAGAGTAACACTGCGGAGGACGGACAGGTCTTTACCCACTCTATGCCTGATCCACAACCCGACAGAGGGAGTATTATGTAAAACTATAAATACCCTCTACCTCCCAAGGTAGAGGGTTGGACCTTTCATTTCTTAATCTAACCTTCTCTTTGTTTTTCTCTCACTTTCTGTCTCTATAAAGGATCCCATCTCCCACTTTCTCTCTCTAAGTTTCTTGCTAAGATCCAAACCATATAATTGATTGTTTGTGTGTTACAATAACAAATATCCAACAATTGGTATCAAGAGCCATGGTTAGATCATACAGATTGGTTATTTGTGTGTTTTGTCGGTTTGAATTGTATACCCTAAAATGTTAAAGTTTGAATTTTGATGGTACTTTTGTGTTTAGAATCATCATAAGTGCTTAGGTTTTGGTTTGGAAGGCTTAATTTATCATGGTTATAGTGTTTTGGAATGGAAAAGTTTAGTTTTTGAAGAGTTTTAAGGAAGCGGTTTGAGTCTCGTACTATTTTCTTGTATGCGGTTTGATGTCATTTGGGTGCGATTTGATCTGATCAAGGAAGAGATTTGTCAAGTTCTTGGTTGCGGTTTGTCTAGATTCGTTGTATCGGAAGCAGTTTGACTTAAACGGTTTGACGTAAGTGGTTTGACATAAGCGGTTTGACATAAGCGGTTTGACATAAGCGGTTTGACTTAAGCGGTTTGACTCAAGCGGTTTGTTTTCAGCGGTTTCATCTAAGCGGTTTGATAAGAAGCGGTATGAGTTAAGCGGTTTGATAAGAAGCGGTTTGATAAAAAGCGGTTTCATTTAAGCGGTTTATATTCCAGCGGTTTGACTATCCTGCGATCTAACCACTGCGATTTGATCAAAAAAACTGAGTTTTGACTTTTACGGTTTGACTACTTGCGGTTTGACCACTTGCGGCTTGACCAAAGTTGACTTTTTACGTCAAAACTTCAAACGGCCATAACTTTTGAACCGTAACTCCGTTTTCAGAAAAATACCTGTCAAAACGATCGGAATAGCCTGAACCAGTAGGAACCAGCTAAAACTTGTTAAGAACCGGATATTCCAGCCAAGAATCAGTAAGAACCATTTAAAACAGTTAAGAACTAGCTATTCCGGCCAATAAATAGTTAGATCCAAATAGGAACCAGCTATTCCGGCCAAGAACTAGTTAGATCCAGCTAAGAACTGCCTATTCCGGCCAAGAACGAGTACAAACCAGTTAAAACCTGATATAAACTAGCTATTTCGGCCAATAACCACTAAGAACCAGTTAAGAACATGCTATTTTGGCCAAGAACTAGTTAGATCTAGCTAAGAACTGCTTGTTCCTGTTAGGGTTTAGAAAATCCATAGTGAAGTGTCGATCACCCCAACTATTGTCTAGCATATGTTAGCTCGTAGACATTACGTTATCTATTAGTTAGTTAGTTAGTTAGAGTAACACTGCGGAGGACGGACAGGTCTTTACCCACTCTATGCCTGATCCACAACCCGACAGAGGGAGTATTATGTAAAACTATAAATACCCTCTACCTCCCAAGGTAGAGGGTTGGACCTTTCATTTCTTAATCTAACCTTCTCTTTGTTTTTCTCTCACTTTCTCTCTCTATAAAGGATAGCATCTCCCACTTTCTCTCTCTAAGTTTCTTGCTAAGATCCGAACCATATAATTGATTGTTTGTGTGTTACAATAACAAATATCCAACAATTGGTATCAAGAGCCATGGTTAGATTATAAAGATTGGTTATTTATGTGTTTTGTCGGTTTGAATTGTATACCCTAAAAGTGTTAAAGTTTGAATTTTGATGGTACTTTTGTGTTTAGAATCATCATAAGTGCTTAGGTTTTGGTTTGGAAGGCTTAATTTATCTTGCTTATAGTGTTTTGGAATGGAAAAGTTTAGTTTTTGAAGTGTTTTAAGGAAGCGGTTTGAGTCTCGTACTATTTTCTTGTATGCGGTTCGATGTCATTTGGGTGCGATTTGATCTGATCAAGGAAGAGATTTGTCAAGTTCTTGGATGCGGTTTGTCTAGATTCGTTGTATCGGAAGCAGTTTGACTTAAACGGTTTGACGTAAGCGGTTTGACATAAGCGGTTTGACATAAGCGGTTTGACTTAAGCGGTTTGACTCAAGCGGTTTGTTTTCAGCGGTTTCATCTAAGCGGTTTGATAAGAAGCGGTATGAGTTAAGCGGTTTAATAAGAAGTGGTTTGATAAAAAGCGGTTTCATTTAAGCGGTTTATATTCCAGCGGTTTGACTATCCTGCGATCTAACTACTGCGATTTGATCAAAAAAACTAAGTTTTGACTTTTACGGTTTGACTACTTGCGGTTTGACCACTTGCGGCTTGACCAAAGTTGACTTTTTACGTCAAAACTTCAAACGGCCATAACTTTTGAACCGTAACTCCGTTTTTAGAAAAATACCTGTCAAAACGATCGGAACAGCCTGAACCAGTAGGAACCAGCTAAAACTTGTTAAGAACCGGATATTCCAGCCAAGAATCAGTAAGAACCATTTAGAAGCAATTAAGAACTAGCTAATCCGGCCAATAAATAGTTAGATCCAAATAGGAACCAGCTATTCCGGCCAAGAACTAGTTAGATCAAGCTAAGAACTACCTATTCTGGCCAAGAACGAGTACAAACTAGTTAAAACCTGATATGAACTAGCTATTTCGGCCAATAACCACTAAGAACCAGTTAAGAACGTGCTATTTTGGACAAGAACTAGTTAGATCCAGCTAAGTACTGCATGTTCCTGTTAGGGTTTAGAAAATCCATAGTGAATTGTCGGTCACCCCAACTATTGTCTAGCATATGTTAGCTCGTAGACATTACGTTATCTATTAGTTAGTTAGTTAGTTAGAGTAACACTGCGGAGAACGGACAGGTCTTTACCCACTCTATGCCTGATCCACAACCCGACAGAGGGAGTATTATGTAAAACTATAAATACCCTCTACCTCCCAAGGTAGAGGGTTGGACCTTTCATTTCTTAATCTAACCTTCTCTTTGTTTTTCTCTCACTTTCTCTCTCTAGAAAGGATCCCATCTCCCACTTTCTCTCTCTAAGTTTCTTGCTAAGATCCGAACCATATAATTGATTGTTTGTGTGTTACAATAACAAATATCCAACAATTGGTATCAAGAGCCATGGTTAGATCATAAAGATTGGTTATTTGTGTGTTTTGTCGGTTTGAATTGTGTACCCTAAAAGTGTTAAAGTTTGAATTTTGATGGTACTTTTTTGTTTAGAATCATCATAAGTGCTTAGGTTTTGGTTTGGAAGGCTTAATTTATCTTGGTTATAGTGTTTTGGAATGTAAAAGTTTAGTTTTTGAAGAGTTTCAAGGAAGCGGTTTGAGTCTCGTACTATTTTCTTGTATGCGGTTTGATGTCATTTGGGTGCGATTTGATCTGATCAAGGAAGAGATTTGTCAAGTTCTTGGATGCGGTTTGTCTAGATTCGTTGTATCGGAAGCAGTTTGACTTAAGCAGTTTGACTTAAACGGTTTGACGTAAGCGGTTTGACATAAGCGGTTTGACATAAGTGGTTTGACTTAAGCGGTTTGACTCAAGCGGTTTGTCTTCAGCGGTTTGATCTAAGCGATTTGATGTAAGCGGTTTGATAAGAAGCGGTTTGAGTTAAGCGGTTTGATAAGAAGCGGTTTGATAAAAAGCGGTTTCATTTAAGCGGTTTATATTCCAGCAGTTTGACTATCCTGCGGTTTGACCACTTGCGGCTTGACCAAAGTTGTCTTTTTACGTCAAAACTTCAAACGGCCATAACTTTTGAACCGTAACTCCGTTTTCAGAAAAATACCTGTCAAAACGATCGGAACAGCCTAAACCAGTAGGAACCAGCTAAAACTTGTCAAGAACTGGATATTCCAGCCAAGAATCAGTAAGAACCATTTAGAAGCAGTTAAGAACTAGCTATTCCGGCCAATAAATAGTTAGATCCAAATAGGAACCAGCTATTCCGGCCAAGAACTAGTTAGATCCAGCTAAGAACTGCCTATTCCGGCCAAGAACAAGTACAAACCAGTTAGAACCTGATATGAACTAGCTATTTCGGCCAATAACCACTAAGAACCAGTTAAGAACATGCTATTTTGGCCAAGAACTAGTTAGATCCAGCTAAGAACTGCCTGTTCCTGTTAGGGTTTAGAAAATCCATAGTGAAGTGTCGGTCACCCCAACTATTGTCTAGCATATGTTAGCTCGTAGACATTACGTTATCTATTAGTTAGTTAGTTAGTTAGAGTAACACTGCGGAGGACGGACAGGTCTTTACCCACTCTATGCCTGATCCACAACCCGACAGAGGGAGTATTATGTAAAACTATAAATACCCTCTACCTCCCAAGGTAGAGGGTTGGACCTTTCATTTCTTAATCTAACCTTCTCTTTGTTTTTCTCTCACTTTCTCTCTCTAGAAAGGATCCCATCTCCCACTTTCTCTCTCTAAGTTTCTTGCTAAGATCCGAACCATATAATTGATTGTTTGTGTGTTACAATAACAAATATCCAACAATTGGTATCAAGAGCCATGGTTAGATCATAAAGATTGGTTATTTGTGTGTTTTGTCGGTTTGAATTGTGTACCCTAAAAGTGTTAAAGTTTGAATTTTGATGGTACTTTTGTGTTTAGAATCATCATAAGTGCTTAGGTTTTGGTTTGGAAGGCTTAATTTATCTTGGTTATAGTGTTTTGGAATGTAAAAGTTTAGTTTTTGAAGAGTTTCAAGGAAGCGGTTTGAGTCTCGTACTATTTTCTTGTATGCGGTTTGATGTCATTTGGGTGCGATTTGATCTGATCAAGGAAGAGATTTGTCAAGTTCTTGGATGCGGTTTGTCTAGATTCGTTGTATCGGAAGCAGTTTGACTTAAGCAGTTTGACTTAAACGGTTTGACGTAAGCGGTTTGACATAAGCGGTTTGTCATAAGTGGTTTGACTTAAGAGGTTTGACTCAAGCGGTTTGTCTTCAGCGGTTTGATCTAAGCGATTTGATCTAAGCGGTTTGATAAGAAGCGGTTTGAGTTAAGCGGTTTGATAAGAAGCGGTTTGATAAAAAGCGGTTTCATTTAAGCGGTTTATATTCCAGCAGTTTGACTATCCTGCGGTTTGACCACTTGCGGCTTGACCAAAGTTGTCTTTTTACGTCAAAACTTCAAACGGCCATAACTTTTGAACCGTAACTCCGTTTTCAGAAAAATACCTGTCAAAACGATCGGAACAGCCTAAACCAGTAGGAACCAGCTAAAACTTGTCAAGAACTGGATATTCCAGCCAAGAATCAGTAAGAACCATTTAGAAGAAGTTAAGAACTAGCTATTCCGGCCAATAAATAGTTAGATCCAAATAGGAACCAGCTATTCCGGCCAAGAACTAGTTAGATCCAGCTAAGAACTGCCTATTCCGGCCAAGAACAAGTACAAACCAGTTAGAACCTGATATGAACTAGCTATTTCGGCCAATAACCACTAAGAACCAGTTAAGAACATGCTATTTTGGACAAGAACTAGTTAGATCCAGCTAAGAACTGCCTGTTCCTGTTAGGGTTTAGAAAATCCATAGTGAAGTGTCGGTCACCCCAACTATTGTCTAGCATATGTTAGCTCGTAGACATTACGTTATCTATTAGTTAGTTAGTTAGTTAGAGTAACACTGCGGAGGACGGACAGGTCTTTACCCACTCTATGCCTGATCCACAACCCGACAGAGGGAGTATTATGTAATACTATAAATACCCTCTACCTCCCAAGGTAGAAGGTTGGACCTTTCATTTCTTAATCTAACCTTCTCTTTATTTTTCTCTCACTTTCTCTCTCTAGAAAGGATCCCATCTCCCACTTTCTCTCTCTAAGTTTCTTGCTAAGATCCGAACCCTATAATTGATTGTTTGTGTGTTACAATAACAAATATCCAACAATTGGTATCAAGAGCCATGGTTAGATCATAAAGATTGGTTATTTGTGTGTTTTGTCGGTTTGAATTGTGTACCCTAAAAGTGTTAAAGTTTGAATTTTGATGGTACTTTTGTGTTTAGAATCATCATAAGTGCTTAGGTTTTGGTTTGGAAGGCTTAATTTATCTTGGTTATAGTGTTTTGGAATGTAAAAGTTTAGTTTTTGAAGAGTTTCAAGGAAGCGGTTTGAGTCTCGTACTATTTTCTTGTATGCGGTTTGATGTCATTTGGGTGCGATTTGATCTGATCAAGGAAGAGATTTGTCAAGTTCTTGGATGCGGTTTGTCTAGATTCGTTGTATCGGAAGCAGTTTGACTTAAGCAGTTTGACTTAAACGGTTTGACGTAAGCGGTTTGACATAAGCGGTTTGACATAAGTGGTTTGACTTAAGCGGTTTGACTCAAGCGGTTTGTCTTCAGCGGTTTGATCTAAGCGATTTGATCTAAGCGGTTTGATAAGAAGCGGTTTGAGTTAAGCGGTTTGATAAGAAGCGGTTTGATAAAAAGCGGTTTCATTTAAGCGGTTTATATTCCAGCAGTTTGACTATCCTGCGGTTTGACCACTTGCGGCTCGACCAAAGTTGTCTTTTTACGTCAAAACTTCAAACGGCCATAACTTTTGAACCGTAACTCCGTTTTCAGAAAAATACCTGTCAAAACGATCGGAACAGTCTAAACCAGTAGGAACCAGCTAAAACTTGTCAAGAACTGGATATTCCATCCAAGAATCAGTAAGAACCATTTAGAAGCAGTTAAGAACTAGCTATTCCGGCCAATAAATAGTTAGATCCAAATAGGAACCAGCTATTCCGGCCAAGAACTAGTTAGATCCAGCTAAGAACTGCCTATTCCGGCCAAGAACAAGTACAAACCAGTTAGAACCTGATATGAACTAGCTATTTCGGCCAATAACCACTAAGAACCAGTTAAGAACATGCTATTTTGGCCAAGAACTAGTTAGATCCAGCTAAGAACTGCCTGTTCCTGTTAGGGTTTAGAAAATCCATAGTGAAGTGTCGGTCACCCCAACTATTGTCTAGCATATGTTAGCTCGTAGACATTACGTTATCTATTAGTTAGTTAGTTAGTTAGAGTAACACTGCGGAGGACGGACAGGTCTTTACCCACTCTATGCTTGATCCACAACCCGACAGAGGGAGTATTATGTAGTACTATAAATACCCTCTACCTCCCAAGGTAGAGGGTTGGACCTTTCATTTCTTAATCTAACCTTCTCTTTGTTTTTCTCTCACTTTCTCTCTCTAGAAAGGATCCCATCTCCCACTTTCTCTCTCTAAGTTTCTTGCTAAGATCCGAACCATATAATTGATTGTTTGTGTGTTACAATAACAAATATCCAACAATTGGTATCAAGAGCCATGGTTAGATCATAAAGATTGGTTATTTGTGTGTTTTGTCGGTTTGAATTGTATACCCTAAAAGTGTTATAGTTTGAATTTTGATGGTACTTTTGTGTTTAGAATCATCATAAGTGCTTAGGTTTTGGTTTGGAAGGCTTAATTTATCTTGGTTATAGTGTTTTGGAATGGAAAAGTTTAGTTTTTGAAGAGTTTCAAGGAAACGGTTTGAGTCTCGTACTATTTTCTTGTATGCGGTTTGATGTCATTTGGGTGCGATTTGATCTGATCAAGGAAGAGATTTGTCAAGTTCTTGGATGCGGTTTGTCTAGATTCGTTGTATCGGAAGCAGTTTGACTTAAACGGTTTGACGTAAGCGGTTTGACATAAGCGGTTTGACATAAGCGGTTTGACTTAAGCAGTTTGACTCAAGCGGTTTGTCTTCAGCGGTTTGATCTAAGCGGTTTGATAAGAAGCGGTTTGAGTTAAGCGGTTTGATAGGAAGCGGTTTGATAAAAAGCGGTTTCATTTAAGCGGTTTATATTCCAGCGGTTTGACTATCCTGCTATCTAACCACTGCGATTTGATCAAAAAAACTGAGTTTTGACTTTTACGGTTTCACTACTTGCGGTTTGACCACTTGCGGCTTGACCAAAGTTGACTTTTTACGTCAAAACTTCAAACGGCCATAACTTTTGAACCGTAACTCCGTTTTCAGAAAAATACCTGTCAAAACGATCGGAACAGCCTGAACCAATAGGAACCAGCTAAAACTTGTTAAGAACTGGATATTCTAGGCAAGAATCAGTAAGAACCATTTAGAAGCAGTTAAGAACTAGCTATTCCGGCCAATAAATAGTTAGATCCAAATAGGAACCAGCTATCCGGCCAAGAACTAGTTAGATCCAGCTAAGAACTGCCTATTCCGGCCAAGAACGAGTACAAACCAGTTAAAACCTGATATGAACTAGCTATTTCGGCCAATAACCACTAAGAACCAGTTAAGAACATGCTGTTTTGGCCAAGAACTAGTTAGATCCAGCTAAGAACTGCCTGTTCCTGTTAGGGTTTAGAAAATCCATAGTGAAGTGTCGGTCACCCCAACTATTGTCTAGCATATGTTAGCTCGTAGACATTACGTTATCTATTAGTTGGTTAGTTAGTTAGAGTAAGACTGCGGAGGACGGACAGGTCTTTACCCACTCTATGCCTGATCCACAACCCGACAGAGGGAGTATTATGTAATACTATAAATACCCTCTACCTCCCAAGGTAGAGGGTTGGACCTTTCATTTCTTAATCTAACCTTCTCTTTGTTTTTCTCTCACTTTCTCTCTCTAGAAAGGATCCCATCTCCCACTTTCTCTCTCTAAGTTTCTTGCTAAGATCCGAACCATATAATTGATTGTTTGTGTGTTACAATAACAAATATCTAACAATTGGTATCAAGAGCCATGGTTAGATCATAAAGATTGGTTATTTGTGTGTTTTGTCGGTTTGAATTGTATACCCTAAAAGTGTTAAAGTTTGAATTTTGATGGTACTTTTGTGTTTAGAATCATCATAAGTGCTTAGGTTTTGGTTTGGAAGGCTTAAATAATCTTGGTTATAGTGTTTTGGATTGGAAAAGTTTAGTTTTTGAAGAGTTTCAAGGAAGCGGTTTGAGTCTCGTACTATTTTCTTGTATGCGGTTTGATGTCATTTGGGTGCGATTTGATCTGATCAAGGAAGAGATTTGTCAAGTTCTTGGATGCGGTTTGTCTAGATTCGTTGTATCGGAAGCAGTTTGACTTAAGCAGTTTGACTTAAACGGTTTGACGTAAGCGGTTTGACATAAGCGGTTTGACATAAGCGGTTTGACTTAAGCGGTTTGACTCAAGCGGTTTGTCTTCAGCGGTTTGATCTAAGCGGTTTGATCTAAGCGGTTTGATAAGAAGCGGTTTGAGTTAAGCGGTTTGATAGGAAGCGGTTTGATAAAAAGCGGTTTCATTTAAGCGGTTTATATTCCAGCGGTTTGACTATCCTGCGATCTAACCATTGCGATTTGATCACTTGCGGTTTGACCACTTGCGGCTTGACCAAAGTTGACTTTTTACGTAAAAACTTCAAACGGCCATAACTTTTGAACCGTAACTCCGTTTTCAGAAAAATACATGTCAAAACGATCGGAACAGCCTGAACCAGTAGGAACCAGCTAAAACTTATTAAGAATCGGATATTCCAGCCAAGAATCAGTAAGAACCATTTAGACGCAGCTAAGAACTGCCTGTTCCTGTTAGGGTTTAGAAAATCCATAGTGAAGTGTCGGTCACCCCAACTATTGTCTAGCATATGTTAGCTCGTAGACATTACGTTATCTATTAGTTAGTTAGTTAGTTAGAGTAACACTGCGGAGGACGGACAGGTCTTTACCCACTCTATGCCTGATCCACAACCCGACAGAGGGAGTATTATGTAAAACAATAAATACCCTCTACATCCCAAGGTAGAGGGTTGGACCTTTCATTTCTTAATCTAACCTTCTCTTTGTTTTTCTTTCACTTTCTCTCTCTAGAAAGGATCCCATCTCCCACTTTCTCTCTCTAAGTTTCTTGCTAAGATCCGAACCATATAATTGATTGTTTGTATGTTACAATAACAAATATCCAACAATTGGTATCAAGAGCCATGGTTAGATCATAATGATTGGTTATTTGTGTGTTTTGTCGGTTTGAATTGTATACCCTAAAAGTGTTAAAGTTTGAATTTTGATGGTACTTTTGTGTTTAGAATCATCATAAGTGCTTAGGTTATGGTTTGGAAGGCTTAATTCATCTTGGTTATAGTGTTTTGGATTGGAAAAGTTTAGTTTTCGAAGAGTTTCAAGGAAGCGGTTTGAGTCTCGTACTATTTTCTTGTATGCGGTTTGATGTCATTTGGGTGCGATTTGATCTGATCAAGGAAGAGATTTGTCAAGTTCTTGGATGCGGTTTGTCTAGATTCGTTGTATCGGAAGCAGTTTGACTTAAACGGTTTGACGTAAGCGGTTTGAGATAAGCGGTTTGACATAAGCGGTTTGACTTAAGCGGTTTGACTCAAGCGGTTTGTCTTCAGCGGTTTGATCTAAGCGGTTTGATAACAAGCGGTTTGAGTTAAGCGGTTTGATAAGAAGCGGTTTGATAAAAAGCGGTTTGATAAGAAGCGGTTTGATAAAAAGCGATTTCATTTAAGCGGTTTGTATTCCAGCGGTTTGACAATCCTGCGATCTAACCACTGCGATTTGATCAAAAAAACTGAGTTTTGACTTTTACGGTTTGACTACTTGCGGTTTGACCACTTGCGGCTTGACTGAAGTTGACTTTTTACGTCAAAACTTCAAACGGCCAAAACTTTTGAACCGTAACTCCGTTTTCAGAAAAATACCTATCAAAACGATCGGAACAGCCTGAACCAGTAGGAACCAGCTAAAACTTGTTAAGAACCGGATATTCCAGCCAAGAATCAGTAAGAACCATATAGAAGCAGTTAAGAACTAGCTATTCCGGCCAATAAATAGTTAGATCCAAATAGGAACCAGCTATTTCGGCCAAGAACTAGTTAGATCCAGCTAAGAACTGCCTATTCCGGCCAAGAACGAGTACAAACCAATTAGAACCTGATATGAACTAGCTATTTCGGCCAATAACCACTAAGAACCAGTTAAGAACATGCTATTTTGGCCAAGAACTAGTTAGATCCAGCTAAGAACTGCCTGTTCCTGTTAGGGTTTCAAAAATCCATAGTGAAGTGTCGGTCACCCCAACTATTGTCTAGCATATGTTAGCTCGTAGACATTACGTTATCTATTAGTTAGTTAGTTAGTTAGAGTAACACTGCGGAGGACGGACAGGTCTTTACCCACTCTATGCCTGATCCACAACCCGACAGAGGGAGTATTATGTAAAACTATAAATACCCTTTACCTCCCAAGGTAGAGGGTTGGACCTTTCATTTCTTAATCTAACCTTCTCTTTGTTTTTCTCTCACTTTCTCTCTCTAGAAAGGATCCCATCTCCCACTTTCTCTCTCTAAGTTAAATGCTAAGATCTGAACCATATATTTGATTGTTTGTGTGTTACAATAACAAATATCCAACAATTGGTATCAAGAGCCATGGTTAGATCATAAAGATTGGTTATATGTGTGTTTTGTCGGTTTGAATTGTATACCCTAAAAGTGTTAAAGTTTGAATTTTGATGGTACTTTTGTGTTTAGAATCATCATAAGTGCTTAGGTTTTTGTTTGGAAGGCTTAATTTATCTTGGTTATAGTGTTTTGGAATGGAAAAGTTTAGTTTTTGAAGAGTTTCAAGGAAGCGGTTTGAGTCTCGTACTATTTTCTTGTATGCGGTTTGATGTCATTTGGGTGCGATTTGATCTGATCAAGGAAGTGATTTGTCAAGTTCTTGGATGCGGTTTGTCTTGATTCGTTGTATCGGAAGCAGTTTGATTTAAACGGTTTGACGTAAGCGGTTTGACATAAGCGGTTTGACATAAGCGGTTTGACTTAAGCCGTTTGACTCAAGAGGTTTGTCTTCAGCGGTTTGATCTAAACGGTTTGATAAGAAGCGGTTTGAGTTAAGCGGTTTGATAAGAAGCGGTTTGATATAAAGCGGTTTCATTTAAGCGGTTTGTATTCCAGCGGTTTGACTATCCTGCGATCTAACCACTGCGATTTGATCAAAAAAACTGAGTTTTGACTTTTACGGTTTGACTACTTGCGGCTTGACCAAAGTTGACTTTTTACGTCAAAACTTCAAACGGCCATACCTTTTGAACCGTAATTCCGTTTTCAGAAAAATACCTGTCAAAACGATCGAAACAGCCTGAACCAGTAGGAACCAGCTAAAACTTGTTAAGAACCAGATATTCCAGCCAAGAATCAGTAAGAACCATTTAGAAGCAGTTAAGAACTAGCTATTCCGGCCAATAAATAGTTAGATCCAAATAGGAACCAGCTATTCCGGCCAAGAACTAGTTAGATCCAGCTAAGAACTGCCTATTCCTGCCAAGAACGAGTACAAACCAGTTAGAACCTGATATGAACTAGCTATTTCGGCCAATAACCACTAAGAACCAGTTAAGAACATGCTATTTTGGCCAAGAACTAGTTAGATCCAGCTAAGAACTGCCTGTTCCTGTTAGGGTTTGGAAAACCCATAGTGAAGTGTCGGTCACCCCAACTATTGTCTAGCATATGTTAGCTCGTAGACATTACGTTATCTATTAGTTAGTTAGTTAGTTAGAGTAACACTGCGGAGGACGGACAGGTCTTTACCCACTCTATGCCTGATCCACAACCCGACAGAGGGAGTATTATGTAAAACAATAAATACCCTCTACATCCCAAGGTAGAGGGTTGGATCTTTCATTTCTTAATCTAACCTTCTCTTTGTTTTTCTTTCACTTTCTCTCTCTAGAAAGGATCCCATCTCCCACTTTCTCTCTCTAAGTTTCTTGCTAAGATCCGAACCATATAATTGATTGTTTGTGTGTTACAATAACAAATATCCAACAATTGGTATCAAGAGCCATGGTTAGATCATAATGATTGGTTATTTGTGTGTTTTGTCGGTTTGAATTGTATACCCTAAAAGTGTTAAAGTTTGAATTTTAATGGTACTTTTGTGTTTAGAATCATCATAAGTGCTTAGGTTATGGTTTGGAAGGCTTAATTCATCTTGGTTATAGTGTTTTGGATTGGAAAAGTTTAGTTTTTGAAGAGTTTCAAGGAAGCGGTTTGAGTCTCGTACTATTTTCTTGTATGCGGTTTGATGTCATTTGGGTGCGATTTGATCTGATCAAGGAAGAGATTTTTCAAGTTCTTGGATGCGGTTTGTCTAGATTCGTTGTATCGGAAGCAGTTTGACTTAAACGGTTTGACGTAAGCGGTTGGACATAAGCGGTTTGACATAAGCGGTTTGACTTAAGCCGTTTGACTCAAGCGGTTTGTCTTCAGCGGTTTGATCTAAACGGTTTGATAAGAAGCGGTTTGAGTTAAGCGGTTTCATAGGAAGCGGTTTAATATAAAGCGGTTTCATTTAAGCGGTTTGACTATCCTGCGATCTAACCACTGCGATTTGATCAAAAAAACTGAGTTTTGACTTTTACGGTTTGACTACTTGCGGTTTGACCACTTGCGGCTTGACCAAAGTTGACTTTTTACGTCAAAACTTCAAATGGCCATAACTTTTGAACCGTAACTCCGTTTTCAGAAAAATACCTGTCAAAACGATTGAAACAGCCTGAACGAGTAGGAACCAGCTAAAACTTGTTAAGAACCAGATATTCCAGCCAAGAATCAGTAAGAACCATTTAGAAGCAGTTAAGAACTAGCTATTCCGGCCAATAAATAGTTAGATCCAAATAGGAACCAGCTATTCCGGCCAAGAACTAGTTAGATCCAGCTAAGAACTGCCTATTCCGGCCAAGAACGAGTACAAACCAGTTAGAACCTGATATGAACTAGCTATTTCGGCCAATAACCACTAAGAACCAGTTAAGAACATGCTATTTTGGCCAAGAACTAGTTAGATCCAGCTAAGAACTGCCTGTTCCTGTTAGGGTTTTGAAAATCCATAGTGAAGTGCCGGTCACCCCAACTATTGTCTAGCATATGTTAGCTCGTAGACATTACGTTATCTATTAGTTAGTTAGTTAGTTAGAGTAACACTGCGGAGGACGGACAGGTCTTTACCCACTCTATGCCTGATCCACAACCCGACAGAGGGAGTATTATGTAAAACAATAAATACCCTCTACATCCCAAGGTAGAGGGTTGGACCTTTCATTTCTTAATCTAACATTCTCTTTGTTTTTCTTTCACTTTCTCTCTCTAGAAAGGATCCCATCTCCCACTTTCTCTCTCTAAGTTTCTTGCTAAGATCCGAACCATATAATTGATTGTTTGTGTGTTACAATAACAAATATCCAACAATTGGTATCAAGAGCCATGGTTAGATCATAATGATTGGTTATTTGTGTGTTTTGTCGGTTTGAATTGTATACCCTAAAAGTGTTAAAGTTTGAATTTTGTTGGTACTTTTGTGTTTAGAATCAACATAAGTGCTTAGGTTATGGTTTGGAAGGCTTAATTCATCTTGGTTATAGTGTTTTGGATTGGAAAAGTTTAGTTTTTGAAGAGTTTCAAGGAAGCGGTTTGAGTCTCGTACTATATTCTTGTATGCGGTTTGATGTCATTTGGGTGCGATTTGATCTGATCAAGGAAGAGATTTGTCAAGTTCTTGGATGCGGTTTGTCTAGATTCGTTGTATCGGAAGCAGTTTGACTTAAACGGTTTGACATAAGCGGTTTGAGATAAGCGGTTTGACATAAGCGGTTTGACTTAAGCGGTTTGACTCAAGCGGTTTGTCTTCAGCGGTTTGATCTAAGCTGTTTGATCTAAGCGGTTTGATAAGAAGCGGTTTGAGTTAAGCGGTTTGATAAGAAGCGGTTTGATAAGAAGTGGTTTGATAAAAAGCGGTTTCATTTAAGCGGTTTGTATTCCAGCGGTTTGACAATCCTGCGATCTAACCACTGCGATTTGATCAAAAAAACTGAGTTTTGACTATTACGGTTTGACTACTTGCAGTTTGACCACTTGCGGCTTGACCAAAGTTGACTTTTTACGTCAAAACTTCAAACGGCCAAAACTTTTGAACCGTAACTCCGTTTTCAGAAAAATACCTATCAAAACGATCGGAACAGCCTGAACCAGTAGGAACCAGCTAAAACTTGTTAAGAACCGGATATTCCAGCCAAGAATCAGTAAGAACCATTTAGAAGCAGTTAAGAACTAGCTATTCCGGCCAATAAATAGTTAGATCCAAATAGGAACCAGCTATTCCGGCCAAGAACTAGTTAGATCCAGCTAAGAACTGCCTATTCCGGCCAAGAACGAGTACAAACCAGTTAGAACCTGATATGAACTAGCTATTTCGGCCAATAACCACTAAGAACCAGTTAAGAACATGCTATTTTGGCCAAGAACTAGTTAGATCCAGCTAAGAACTGCCTGTTCCTGTTAGGGTTTTGAAAATCCATAGTGAAGTGCCGGTCACCCCAACTATTGTCTAGCATATGTTAGCTCGTAGACATTACGTTATCTATTAGTTAGTTAGTTAGTTAGAGTAACACTGCGGAGGACGGACAGGTCTTTACCCACTCTATGCCTGATCCACAACCCGACAGAGGGAGTATTATGTAAAACAATAAATACCCTCTACATCCCAAGGTAGAGGGTTGGACCTTTCATTTCTTAATCTAACATTCTCTTTGTTTTTCTTTCACTTTCTCTCTCTAGAAAGGATCCCATCTCCCACTTTCTCTCTCTAAGTTTCTTGCTAAGATCCGAACCATATAATTGATTGTTTGTGTGTTACAATAACAAATATCCAACAATTGGTATCAAGAGCCATGGTTAGATCATAATGATTGGTTATTTGTGTGTTTTGTCGGTTTGAATTGTATACCCTAAAAGTGTTAAAGTTTGAATTTTGTTGGTACTTTTGTGTTTAGAATCAACATAAGTGCTTAGGTTATGGTTTGGAAGGCTTAATTCATCTTGGTTATAGTGTTTTGGATTGGAAAAGTTTAGTTTTTGAAGAGTTTCAAGGAAGCGGTTTGAGTCTCGTACTATTTTCTTGTATGCGGTTTGATGTCATTTGGGTGCGATTTGATCTGATCAAGGAAGAGATTTTTCAAGTTCTTGGATGCGGTTTGTCTAGATTCGTTGTATCGGAAGCAGTTTGACTTAAACGGTTTGACGTAGGCGGTTGGACATAAGCGGTTTGACATAAGCGGTTTGACTTAAGCCGTTTGACTCAAGCGGTTTGTCTTCAGCGGTTTGATCTAAACGGTTTGATAAGAAGCGGTTTGAGTTAAGCGGTTTCATAGGAAGCGGTTTAATATAAAGCGGTTTCATTTAAGCGGTTTGACTATCCTGCGATCTAACCACTGCGATTTGATCAAAAAAACTGAGTTTTGACTTTTACGGTTTGACTACTTGCGGTTTGACCACTTGCGGCTTGACCAAAGTTGACTTTTTACGTCAAAACTTCAAATGGCCATAACTTTTGAACCGTAACTCCGTTTTCAGAAAAATACCTGTCAAAACGATTGAAACAGCCTGAACGAGTAGGAACCAGCTAAAACTTGTTAAGAACCAGATATTCCAGCCAAGAATCAGTAAGAACCATTTAGAAGCAGTTAAGAACTAGCTATTCCGGCCAATAAATAGTTAGATCCAAATAGGAACCAGCTATTCCGGCCAAGAACTAGTTAGATCCAGCTAAGAACTGCCTATTCCGGCCAAGAACGAGTACAAACCAGTTAGAACCTGATATGAACTAGCTATTTCGGCCAATAACCACTAAGAACCAGTTAAGAACATGCTATTTTGGCCAAGAACTAGTTAGATCCAGCTAAGAACTGCCTGTTCCTGTTAGGGTTTTGAAAATCCATAGTGAAGTGCCGGTCACCCCAACTATTGTCTAGCATATGTTAGCTCGTAGACATTACGTTATCTATTAGTTAGTTAGTTAGTTAGAGTAACACTGCGGAGGACGGACAGGTCTTTACCCACTCTATGCCTGATCCACAACCCGACAGAGGGAGTATTATGTAAAACAATAAATACCCTCTACATCCCAAGGTAGAGGGTTGGACCTTTCATTTCTTAATCTAACATTCTCTTTGTTTTTCTTTCACTTTCTCTCTCTAGAAAGGATCCCATCTCCCACTTTCTCTCTCTAAGTTTCTTGCTAAGATCCGAACCATATAATTGATTGTTTGTGTGTTACAATAACAAATATCCAACAATTGGTATCAAGAGCCATGGTTAGATCATAATGATTGGTTATTTGTGTGTTTTGTCGGTTTGAATTGTATACCCTAAAAGTGTTAAAGTTTGAATTTTGTTGGTACTTTTGTGTTTAGAATCAACATAAGTGCTTAGGTTATGGTTTGGAAGGCTTAATTCATCTTGGTTATAGTGTTTTGGATTGGAAAAGTTTAGTTTTTGAAGAGTTTCAAGGAAGCGGTTTGAGTCTCGTACTATATTCTTGTATGCGGTTTGATGTCATTTGGGTGCGATTTGATCTGATCAAGGAAGAGATTTGTCAAGTTCTTGGATGCGGTTTGTCTAGATTCGTTGTATCGGAAGCAGTTTGACTTAAACGGTTTGACATAAGCGGTTTGAGATAAGCGGTTTGACATAAGCGGTTTGACTTAAGCGGTTTGACTCGAGCGGTTTGTCTTCAGCGGTTTGATCTAAGTTGTTTGATCTAAGCGGTTTGATAAGAAGCGGTTTGAGTTAAGCGGTTTGATAAGAAGCGGTTTGATAAGAAGTGGTTTGATAAAAAGCGGTTTCATTTAAGCGGTTTGTATTCCAGCGGTTTGACAATCCTGCGATCTAACCACTGCGATTTGATCAAAAAAACTGAGTTTTGACTATTACGGTTTGACTACTTGCAGTTTGACCACTTGCGGCTTGACCAAAGTTGACTTTTTACGTCAAAACTTCAAACGGCCAAAACTTTTGAACCGTAACTCCGTTTTCAGAAAAATACCTATCAAAACGATCGGAACAGCCTGAACCAGTAGGAACCAGCTAAAACTTGTTAAGAACCAGATATTCCAGCCAAGAATCAGTAAGAACCATTTAGAAGCAGTTAAGAACTAGCTATTCCGGCCAATAAATAGTTAGATCCAAATAGGAACCAGCTATTCCGGCCAAGAACTAGTTAGATCCAGCTAAGAACTGCCTATTCCGGCCAAGAACGAGTACAAACCAGTTAGAACCTGATATGAACTAGCTATTTCGGCCAATAACCACTAAGAACCAGTTAAGAACATGCTATTTTGGCCAAGAACTAGTTAGATCCAGCTAAGAACTGCCTGTTCCTGTTAGGGTTTTGAAAATCCATAGTGAAGTGTCGGTCACCCCAACTATTGTCTAGCATATGTTAGCTCGTAGACATTACGTTATCTATTAGTTAGTTAGTTAGTTAGAGTAACACTGCGGAGGACGGACAGGTCTTTACCCACTCTATGCCTGATCCACAACCCGACAGAGGGAGTATTATGTAAAACAATAAATACCCTCTACATCCCAAGGTAGAGGGTTGGACCTTTCATTTCTTAATCTAACCTTCTCTTTGTTTTTCTTTCACTTTCTCTCTCTAGAAAGGATCCCATCTCCCACTTTCTCTCTCTAAGTTTCTTGCTAAGATCCGAACCATATAATTGATTGTTTGTGTGTTACAATAACAAATATCCAACAATTGGTATCAAGAGCCATGGTTAGATCATAATGATTGGTTATTTGTGTGTTTTGTCGGTTTGAATTGTATACCCTAAAAGTGTTAAAGTTTGAATTTTGTTGGTACTTTTGTGTTTAGAATCATCATAAGTGCTTAGGTTATGGTTTGGAAGGCTTAATTCATCTTGGTTATAGTGTTTTGGATTGGAAAAGTTTAGTTTTTGAAGAGTTTCAAGGAAGCGGTTTGAGTCTCGTACTATATTCTTGTATGCGGTTTGATGTCATTTGGGTGCGATTTGATCTGATCAAGGAAGAGATTTGTCAGGTTCTTGGATGCGGTTTGTCTAGATTCGTTGTATCGGAAGCAGTTTGACTTAAACGGTTTGACATAAGCGGTTTGAGATAAGCGGTTTGACATAAGCGGTTTGACTTAAGTGGTTTGATTCAAGCGGTTTGTCTTCAGCGGTTTGATCTAAGAGGTTTGATCTAAGCGGTTTGATAAGAAGCGGTTTGAGTTAAGCGGTTTGATAAGAAGCGGTTTGATAAAAAGCGGTTTCATTTAAGCGGTTTGTATTCCAGCGGTTTGATAATCCTGTGATCTTACCACTGCGATTTGATCAAAAAAACTGAGTTTTGACTTTTACGGTTTGACTACTTGCGGTTTGACCACTTGCGGCTTGACCAAAGTTGACTTTTTACGTCAAAACTTCAAACGGCCATAACTTTTGAACCGTAACTCCGTTTTCAGAAAAATATCTGTCAAAACGATCGGAACAGCCTGAACCAGTAGGAACCAGCTAAAACTTGTTAAGAACCGGATATTCCAGCCAAGAATCAGTAAGAACCATTTAGAAGCAGTTAAGAACTAGCTATTCCGGCCAATAAATAGTTAGATCCAAATAGGAACCAGCTATTCCGGCCAAGAACTAGTTAGATCCAGCTAAGAACGGCCTATTCCGGCCAAGAACGAGTACAAACTAGTTAGAACTTGATATGAACTAGCTATTTCGGCCAATAACCACTAAGAACCAGTTCAGAACATGCTATTTTGGCCAAGAACTAGTTAGATCCAGCTAAGAACTGCCTGTTCCTGGTAGGGTTTAGAAAATCCATAGTGAAGTGTCGGTTACCCCAACTATTGTCTAGCATATGTTAGATCGTAGACATTATGTTATCTATTAGTTAGTTAGTTAGTTAGTTAGAGTAACACTGCGGAGGACGGACAGGTCTTTACCCACTCTATGCCTGATCCACAACCCGACAGAGGGAGTACTATGTAAAACTATAAATACCCTCTACCACCCAAGGTAGAGGGTTGGACCTTTCATTTCTTAATCTAACCTTCTCTTTGTTTTTGTCTCACTTTCTCTCTCTAGAAAGGATCCCATCTCCTACTTTCTCTCTCTAAGTTTCTTGCTAAGATCCGAACCATATAATTGATTGTTTGTGTGTTACAATAACAAATATCCAACAATTGGTATCAAGAGCCATGGTTAGATCATAAAGATTGGTTATTTGTGTGTTTTGTCGGTTTGAATTGTATACCCTAAAAGTGTTAAAGTTTGAATTTTGATGGTACTTTTGTGTTTAGAATCATCATAAGTGCTTAGGTTTTGGTTTGGAAGGCTTAATTCATCTTGGTTATAGTGTTTTGGATTGGAAAAGTTTAGTTTTTGAAGAGTTTCAAGGAAGCGGTTTGAGTCTCGTACTATTTTCTTGTATGCGGTTTGATGTCATTTGGGTGCGATTTGATCTGATCAAGGAAGAGATTTGTCAAGTTCTTGGATGCGGTTTGTCTAGATTCGTTGTATCGGAAGCAGTTTGACTTAAGGAGTTTGACTTAAACGGTTTGACGTAAGCGGTTTGACATAAGCGGTTTGACATAAGCGGTTTGACTTAAGCGGTTTGACTCAAGCGGTTTGTCTTCAGCGGTTTGATCTAAGCTGTTTGATCTAAGCGGTTTGATAAGAAGCGGTTTGAGTTAAGCGGTTTGATAAGAAGCGGTTTGATAAGAAGTGGTTTGATAAAAAGCGGTTTCATTTAAGCGGTTTGTATTCCAGCGGTTTGACAATCCTGCGATCTAACCACTGCGATTTGATCAAAAAAACTGAGTTTTGACTATTACGGTTTGACTACTTGCAGTTTGACCACTTGCGGCTTGACCAAAGTTGACTTTTTACGTCAAAACTTCAAACGGCCAAAACTTTTGAACCGTAACTCCGTTTTCAGAAAAATACCTATCAAAACGATCGGAACAGCCTGAACCAGTAGGAACCAGCTAAAACTTGTTAAGAACCAGATATTCCAGCCAAGAATCAGTAAGAACCATTTAGAAGCAGTTAAGAACTAGCTATTCCGGCCAATAAATAGTTAGATCCAAATAGGAACCAGCTATTCCGGCCAAGAACTAGTTAGATCCAGCTAAGAACTGCCTATTCCGGCCAAGAACGAGTACAAACCAGTTAGAACCTGATATGAACTAGCTATTTCGGCCAATAACCACTAAGAACCAGTTAAGAACATGCTATTTTGGCCAAGAACTAGTTAGATCCAGCTAAGAACTGCCTGTTCCTGTTAGGGTTTCGAAAATCCATAGTGAAGTGTCGGTCACCCCAACTATTGTCTAGCATATGTTAGCTCGTAGACATTACGTTATCTATTAGTTAGTTAGTTAGTTAGAGTAACACTGCGGAGGACGGACAGGTCTTTACCCACTCTATGCCTGATCCACAACCCGACAGAGGGAGTATTATGTAAAACTATAAATACCCTCTACATCCCAAGGTAGAGGGTTGGACCTTTCATTTCTTAATCTAACCTTCTCTTTGTTTTTCTCTCACTTTCTCTCTCTAGAAAGGATCCCATCTCCCACTTTCTCTCTCTAAGTTAATTGCTAAGATCTGAACCATATATTTGATTGTTTGTGTGTTACAATAACAAATATCCAACAATTGGTATCAAGAGCCATGGTTAGATCATAAAGATTGGTTATATGTGTGTTTTGTCGGTTTGAATTGTATACCCTAAAAGTGTTAAAGTTTTAATTTTGATGGTACTTTTGTGTTTAGAATCATCATAAGTGCTTAGGTTTTTGTTTGGAAGGCTTAATTTATCTTGGTTATAGTGTTTTGGAATGGAAAAGTTTAGTTTTTGAAGAGTTTCAAGGAAGCGGTTTGAGTCTCGTACTATTTTCTTGTATGCGGTTTGATGTCATTTGGGTGCGATTTGATCTGATCAAGGAAGTGATTTGTCAAGTTCTTGGATGCGGTTTGTCTTGATTCGTTGTATCAGAAGCAGTTTGACTTAAACGGTTTGACGTAAGCGGTTTGACATAAGCGGTTTGACATAAGCGGTTTGACTTAAGCCGTTTGACTCAAGCGGTTTGTCTTCAGCGGTTTGATCTAAACGGTTTGATAAGAAGCGGTTTGAGTTAAGCGGTTTGATAAGAAGCGGTTTGATATAAAGCGGTTTCATTTAAGCGGTTTGTATTCCAGCAGTTTGACTATCCTGCGATCTAACCACTGCGATTTGATCAAAAAAACTGAGTTTTGACTTTTACGGTTTGACTACTTGCGGTTTGACTACTTGCGGCTTGACCAAAGTTGACTTTTTACGTCAAAACTTCAAACGGCCATAACTTTTGAACCGTAATTCCGTTTTCAGAATAATACCTGTCAAAACGATCGAAACAGCCTGAACCAGTAGGAACCAGCTAAAACTTGTTAAGAACCAGATATTCCAGCCAAGAATCAGTAAGAACCATTTAGAAGCAGTTAAGAACTAGCTATTCCGGCCAATAAATAGTTAGATCCAAATAGGAACCAGCTATTCCGGCCAAGAACTAGTTAGATCCAGCTAAGAACTGCCTATTCCTGCCAAGAACGAGTACAAACCAGTTAGAACCTGATATGAACTAGCTATTTCGGCCAATAACCACTAAGAACCAGTTAAGAACATGCTATTTTGGCCAAGAACTAGTTAGATCCAGCTAAGAACTGCCTGTTCCTGTTAGGGTTTGGAAAATCCATAGTGAAGTGTCGGTCACCCCAACTATTGTCTAGCATATGTTAGCTCGTAGACATTACGTTATCTATTAGTTAGTTAGTTAGTTAGAGTAACACTGCGGAGGACGGACAGGTCTTGACCCACTCTATGCCTGATCCACAACCCGACAGAGGGAGTATTATGTAAAACAATAAATACCCTCTACATCCCAAGGTAGAGGGTTGGACCTTTCATTTCTTAATCTAACCTTCTCTTTGTTTTTCTTTCACTTTCTCTCTCTAGAAAGGATCCCATCTCCCACTTTCTCTCTCTAAGTTTCTTGCTAAGATCCGAACCATATAATTGATTGTTTGTGTGTTACAATAACAAATATCCAACAATTGGTATCAAGAGCCATGGTTAGATCATAAAGATTGGTTATTTGTGTGTTTTGTCGGTTTGAATTGTATACCCTAAAAGTGTTAAAGTTTGAATTTTAATGGTACTTTTATGTTTAGAATCATCATAAGTGCTTAGGTTATGGTTTGGAAGGCTTAATTCATCTTGGTTATAGTGTTTTGGATTGGAAAAGTTTAGTTTTTGAAGAGTTTCAAGGAAGCGGTTTGAGTCTCGTACTATTTTCTTGTATGCGGTTTGATGTCATTTGGGTGCGATTTGATCTGATCAAGGAAGAGATTTGTCAAGTTCTTGGATGCGGTTTGTCTAGATTCGTTGTATCGGAAGCAGTTTGACTTAAACGGTTTGACGTAAGCGGTTGGACATAAGCGGTTTGACTTAAGCCGTTTGACTCAAGCGGTTTGTCTTCAGCGGTTTGATCTAAACGGTTTGATAAGAAGTGGTTTGAGTTAAGCGGTTTGATAGGAAGCGGTTTAATATAAAGCGGTTTCATTTAAGCGGTTTGTATTCCAGCGGTTTGACTATCCTGCGATCTAACCACTGCGATTTGATCAAAAAAACTGAGTTTTGACTTTTACGGTTTGACTACTTGCGGCTTGACCAAAGTTGACTTTTTACGTCAAAACTTCAAACGGCCATAACTTTTGAACCGTAACTCCGTTTTCAGAAAAATATCTGTCAAAACGATCGGAACAGCCTGAACCAGTAGGAACCAGCTAAAACTTGTTAAGAACCAGATATTCCAGCCAAGAATCAGTAAGAACCATTTAGAAGCAGTTAAGAACTAGCTATTCCGGCCAATAAATAGTTAGATCCAAATAGGAACCAGCTATTCCGGCCAAGAACTAGTTAGATCCAGCTAAGAACTGCCTATTCCGGCCAAGAACGAGTACAAACTAGTTAGAACCTGATATGAACTAGCTATTTCGGCCAATAACCACTAAGAACCAGTTAAGAACATGCTATTTTGGCCAAGAACTAGTTAGATCCAGCTAAGAACTGCCTGTTCCTGGTAGGGTTTAGAAAATCCATAGTGAAGTGTCGGTCACCCCAACTATTGTCTAGCATATGTTAGATCGTAGACATTACGTTATCTATTAGTTAGTTAGTTAGTTAGTTAGAGTAACACTGCGGAGGACGGACAGATCTTTACCCACTCTATGCCTGATCCACAACCCGACAGAGGGAGTATTATGTAAAACTATAAATACCCTCTACCTCCCAAGGTAGAGGGTTGGACCTTTCATTTCTTAATCTAACCTTCTCTTTGTTTTTGTCTCTCTTTCTCTCTCTAGAAAGGATCCCATCTCCCACTTTCTCTCTCTAAGTTTCTTGCTAAGATCCGAACCATATAATTGATTGTTTGTGTGTTACAATTACAAATATCCAACAATTGGTATCAAGAGCCATGGTTAGATCATAAAGATTGGTTATTTGTGTGTTTTGTCGGTTTGAATTGTATACCCTAAAAGTGTTAAAGTTTGAATTTTGATGGTACTTTTGTGTTTAGAATCATCATAAGTGCTTAGGTTTTGGTTTGGAAGGCTTAATTCATCTTGGTTATAGTGTTTTGGATTGCAAAAGTTTAGTTTTTGAAGAGTTTCAAGGAAGCGGTTTGAGTCTCGTACTATTTTCTTGTATGCGGTTTGATGTAATTTGGTTGCGATTTGATCTGATCAAGGAAGAGATTTGTCAAGTTCTTGGATGCGGTTTGTCTAGATTCGTTGTATCGGAAGCAGTTTGACTTAAGCAGTTTGACTTAAATGGTTTGACGTAAGCGGTTTGACATAAGCGGTTTGACATAAGCGGTTTGATTTAAGCAGTTTGACTCAAGCGGTTTGTCTTCAGCTGTTTGATCTAAGCGGTTTGATCTAAGCGGTTTGATAAGAAGCGGTTTGAGTTAAGCGGTTTGATAAGAAGCGGTTTGATAAAAAGCGGTTTCATTTAAGCGGTTTGTATTCTAGCGGTTTGTCAATCCTGCGATCTAACCACTGCGATTTGATCAAAAAAACTGAGTTTTGACTTTTACGGTTTGACTACTTGTGGTTTGACCACTTGCGGCTTGACCAAAGTTGACTTTTTACGTCAAAACTTCAAACGGCCATAACTTTTGAACCGTAACTCCGTTTTCAGAAAAATACCTGTCAAAACGATCGGAACAGCCTGAACCAGCAGGAACCAGCTAAAACTTGTTAAGAACCGGATATTCCATCCAAGAATCAGTAAGAACCATTTAGAAGCAGTTAAGAACTAGCTATTCCGGCCAATAAATAGTTAGATCCAAATAGGAACCAGCTATTCCGGCCAAGAACTAGTTAGATCCAGCTAAGAACTGCCTATTCCGGACAAGAACGAGTACAAACCAGTTAGAACCTGATATGAACTAGCTATTTCGGCCAATAACCACTAAGAACCAGTTCAGAACATGCTATTTTGGCCAAGAACTAGTTAGATCCAGCTAAGAACTGCCTGTTCCTGTTAGGGTTTAGAAAATCCATAGTGAAGTGTCGGTCACCCCAACTATTGTCTAGCATATGTTAGCTCGTAGACATTACGTTATCTATTAGTTAGTTAGTTAGTTAGAGTAACACTGCGGAGGACGGACAGGTCTTTACCCACTCTATGCCTGATCCACAACCCGACAGAGGATGTATTATGTAAAACTATAAATACCCTCTACCTCCCAAGGTAGAGGGTTGGACCTTTCATTTCTTAATCTAACCTTCTCTTTGTTTTTCTCTCACTTTCCCTCTCTAGAAAGGATCCCTTCTCCCACTTTCTCTCTCTAAGTTTCTTGCTAATATCCGAACCATATAATTGATTGTTTGTGTGTTACAATAACAAATATCCAACAATTGGTATCAAGAGCCATGGTTAGATCATAAAGATTGGTTATTTGTGTGTTTTGTCGATTTGAATTGTAAACCCTAAAAGTGTTAAAGTTTGAATTTTGATGGTACTTTTGTGTTTAGAATCATCATAAGTGCTTAGGTTTTGGTTTGGAAGGCTTAATTCATCTTGGTTATAGTGTTTTGGATTGGAAAAGTTTAGTTTTTGAAGAGTTTCAAGGAAGCGGTTTGAGTCTCGTACTATTTTCTTGTATGCGGTTTAATGTCATTTGTGTGTTATTTGATCTGATCAAGGAAGAGATTTGTCAAGTTCTTGGATGCGGTTTGTCTAGATTCGTTGTATAGGAAGCAGTTTGACTTAAGCAGTTTGACTTAAACGGTTTGACGTAAGCGGTTTGAGATAAGCGATTTGACATAAGCGGTTTGAATTAAGTGGATTGACTCAAGCGGTTTGTCTTCAGCGGTTTGATCTAAGCGATTTGATCTAAGCGGTTTGATAAGAAGCGGTTTGAGTTAAGCGGTTTGATAAGAAGCGGTTTGATAAAAAGCGGTTTCATTTAAGCGGTTTGTATTCCAGCGGTTTGACAATCGTGCGATCTAACCACTGCGATTTGATCAAAAAAACTGAGTTTTGACTTTTATGGTTTGACTACTTGCGGTTTGACCACTTGCGGCTTGACCAAAGTTGACTTTTTACGTCAAAACTTCAAACGGCCATAACTTTTGAACCGTAACTCCGTTTTCAGAAAAATATCTGTCAAAACGATCGGAACTGCCTGAACCAGTAGGAACCAGCTAAAACCTGTTAAGAACCGGATATTCCAGCCAAGAATCAGTAAGAAACATTTAGAAGCAGTTAAAAACCAGCTATTCCGGCCAATAAATAGTTTGATCCAAATATGAACCAGCTATTCCAGCCAAGAACTAGTTAGATCCAGCTAAGAACTGCCTATTCCAGCCAAGAACGAGTACAAACTAGTTAGAACCTGATATGAACTAGCTATTTCGGCCAGTAACCAATAAGAACCAGTTAAGAACATGCTATTTTGGCAAAGAACTAGTTAGATCCAGCTAAGAACTGCCTGTTCCTGGTAGGGTTTAGAAAATCCATAGTGAAGTGTCGGTCACCCCAACTATTGTCTAGCATATGTTAGATCGTAGACATTACGTTATCTATTAGTTAGTTAGTTAGTTAGAGTAACACTGCGGAGGACGGACAGGTCTTTACCCACTCTATGCCTGATCCACAACCCGACAGAGGGAGTATTATGTAAAACTATAAATACGCTCTACCTCCCAAGGTAGAGGGTTGGACCTTTCATTTCTTAATCTAACCTACTCTTTGTTTTTGTCTCACTTTCTCTCTCTAGAAAGGATCCCATCTCCCACTTTCTCTCTCTAAGTTTCTTGCTAAGATCCGAACCATATAATTGATTGTTTGTGTGTTACAATAACAAATATCCAACAATTGGTATCAAGAGCCATGGTTAGATCATAATGATTGGTTATTTGTGTGTTTTGTCGGTTTGAATTGTATACCCTAAAAGTGTTAAAGTTTGAATTTTGATGGTACTTTTGTGTTTAGAATCATCATAAGTGCTTAGGTTTTGGTTTGGAAGGCTTAATTCATCTTGGTTATAGTGTTTTGGATTGGAAAAGTTTAGTTTTTGAAGAGTTTCAAGGAAGCGGTTTGAGTCTCGTACTATATTCTTGTATGCGGTTTGATGTCATTTGGTTGCGATTTGATCTGATCAAGGAAGAGATTTGTCAAGTTCTTGGAGGCGGTTTGTCTATATTCGTTGTATCGGAAGCAGTTTGACTTAAGCAGTTTGACTTAAACGGTTTGACGTAAGCGGTTTGACATAAGCAGTTTGACATAAGCAGTTTGATTTAAGCGGTTTGACTTAAGCGGTTTGTCTTCAGCTGTTTGATCTAAGCGGTTTGATCTAAGCGGTTTGATAAGAAGCGGTTTGAGTTAAGCGGTTTGATAAGAAGCGGTTTGATAAAAAGCGGTTTCATTTAAGCGGTTTGTATTCCAGCGGTTTGTCAATCCTGCGATCTAACCACTGCGATTTGATCAAAAAAACTGAGTTTTGACTTTTACGGTTTGACTACTTGCGGTTTGACCACTTGCGGCTTGACCAAAGTTGACTTTTTACGTCAAAACTTCAAACGGCCATAACTTTTGAACCGTAACTCCGTTTTCAGAAAAATACCTGTCAAAATGATCGAAACAGCCTGAACCAGTAGGAACCAGCTAAAACTTGTTAAGAACCGGATATTCCAGCCAAGAATCAGTAAGAACCATTTAGAAGAAGTTAAGAACTAGCTATTCCGGCCAATAAATAGTTAGATCCAAATAGGAACCAGCTATTCTGGCCAAGAACTAGTTAGATCCAGCTAAGAACTACCTATTCCGGCCAAGAACGAGTACAAACCAGTTAGAACCTGATATGAACTAGCTATTTCGGCCAATAACCACAACCAGTTAAGAACATGCTATTTTGGCAAAGAACTAGTTAGATCCAACTAAGAACTGCCTGTTCCTGTTAGGGTTTAGAAAATCCATAGTGAAGTGTCGGTCACCCCAACTATTGTCTAGCATATGTTAGCTCGTAGACATTACGTTATCTATTAGTTAGTTAGTTAGTTAGAGTAACACCGCTGAGGACGGACAAGTATTTACCCACTATATGCCTGATCCACAACCCGACAGAGGGTGTATTATGTAAAACTATAAATACCCTCTACCTCCCAAGGTAGAGGGTTGGACATTTCATTTCTTAATCTAACCTTCTCTTTGTTTTTCTCTCACTTTCTCTCTCTAGAAAGGATCCCATCTCCCACTTTCTCTCTATAAGTTTCTTGCTAAGATCCGAACCATATAATTGATTGTTTGTGTGTTACAATAACAAATATCCAACAATTGGTATCAAGAGCCATGGTTAGATCATAAAGATTGGTTATTTGTGTGTTTTGTCGGTTTGAAATGTATACCCTAAAAGTGTTAAAGTTTGAATTTTGATGGTACATTTATGTTTAGAATCATCATAAGTGCTTAGGTTTTGGTTTGGAAAGCTTAATTCATCTTGGTTATAGTGTTTTGGAATGGAAAAGTTTAGTTTTTGAAGAGTTTCAAGGAAGTGGTTTGAGTCTCGTACTATTTTCTTGTATGCGGTTTGATGTCATTTGGGTGCGATTTGATCTGATCAAGGAAGAGATTTGTCAAGTTCTTGGATTCGGTTTGTCTAGATTCGTTGTATCGGAAGCAGTTTGACTTAAGCAGTTTGACTTAAACGGTCTGACGTAAGCGGTTTGACATAAGTGGTTTGACATAAGCGGTTTGACTTAAGCGGTTTGACTCAAGCGGTTTGTCTTCAGCGGTTTGATCTAAGCAGTTTGATAAGAAGCAGTTTGATAAGAAGCGGTTTGAGTTAAGCGGTTTGATAAGAAGCGGTTTGATAAAAAGCGGTTTCATTTAAGCGGTTTGTATTCCAGCGGTTTGACAATCCTGCGATCTAACCACTGTGATTTGATCAAAAAAACTGAGTTTTGACTTTTACGGTTTGACTACTTGCGGTTTGACAACTTGCGGCTTGACCAAAGTTCAGTTTTTACGTCAAAACTTCAAACGGCCATAACTTTTGAACCGTAACTCCGTTTTCAGAAAAATATCTGTCAAAACGATCGGAACAGCCTGAACCAGTAGGAACCAGCTAAAACTTGTTAAGAACCGGATATTCCAGCCAAGAATCAGTAAGAACCATTTAGACGCAGCTAAGAACTTCCTGTTCCTGTTAGGGTTTAGAAAATCCATAGTGAAGTGTCGGTCACCCCAACTATTGTCTAGCATATGTTAGCTCGTATACATTACGTTATCTATTAGTTACTTAGTTAGTTAGAGTAGCACTGCGGAGGACGGACAGGTCTTTACCCACTCTATGCCTGATCCACAAACCGACAGAGGGAGTATTATGTAAAACAATAAATACCCTCTACATACCAAGGTAGAGGGTTGGACCTTTCATTTCTAATCTAACCTTCTCTTTGTTTTTCTTTCACTTTCTCTCTCTAGAAAGGATCCCATCTCCCACTTTCTCTCTCTAAGTTTCTTGCTAAGATCCGAACCATATAATTGATTGTTTGTATGTTACAATAACAAATAAGTCGGTTTGAATTGTATACCCTAAAAGTGTTAAAGTTTGAATTTTGATGGTACTTTTGTGTTTAGAATCATCATAAGTGCTTAGGTTTTGGTTTGGAAGGCTTAATTCATCTTGGTTATAGTGTTTTGGATTGGAAAAGTTTAGTTTTCGAAGAGTTTCAAGGAAGCGGTTTGAGTCTCGTACTATTTTCTTGTATGCGGTTTGATGTCATTTGGTTGCGATTTGATCTGATCAAGGAAGAGATTTGTCAAGTTCTTGGATGCGGTTTGTCTAGATTCGTTGTATCGGAAGCAGTTTGACTTAAGCAGTTTGACTTAAACGGTTTGACGTAAGCGGTTTGACATAAGCGGTTTGACATAAGCGGTTTGATTAAGCGGTTTGACTCAAGCGGTTTGTCTTCAGCTGTTTGATCTAAGCGGTTTGATCTAAGCGGTTTGATAAGAAGCGGTTTGAGTTAAGCGGTTTGATAAGAAGCGGTTTGATAAAAAGCGGTTTCATTTAAGCGGTTTGTATTCCAGCGGTTTGTCAATCCTGCGATCTAACCACTGCGATTTGATCAAAAAAACTGAGTTTTGACTTTTACGGTTTGACTACTTGCGGTTTGACCACTTGCGGCTTGACCAAAGTTGACTTTTTACGTCAAAACTTCAAACGGCCATAACTTTTGAACCGTAACTCCGTTTTCAGAAAAATACCTGTCAAAACGATCGGAACAGCCTGAACCAGTAGGAACCAGCTAAAACTTGTTAAGAACCGGATATTCCAGCCAAGAATCAGTAAGAACCATTTAGAAGCAGTTAAGAACTAGCTATTCCGGCCAATAAATAGTTAGATCCAAATAGGAACCAGCTATTCCGGCCAAGAACTAGTTAGATCCAGCTAAGAACTGCCTATTCCGGCCAAGAACGAGTACAAACCAGTTAGAACCTGATATGAACTAGCTATTTCGGCCAATAACCACTAAGAACCAGTTAAGAACATGCTATTTTGGCCAAGAACTAGTTAGATCCAGCTAAGAACTGCCTGTTCCTGTTAGGGTTTAGAAAATCCATAGTGAAGTGTCGGTCACCCCAACTATTGTCTAGCATATGTTAGCTCGTAGACATTACGTTATCTATTAGTTAGTTAGTTAGTTAGAGTAACACTGCGGAGGACGGACAGGTCTTTACCCACTCTATGCCTGATCCACAACCCGACAGAGGGAGTATTATGTAAAACTATAAATACTCTCTACCTCCCAAGGTAGAGGGTTGGACCTTTCATTTCTTAATCTAACCTACTCTTTGTTTTTGTCTCACTTTCTCTCTCTAGAAAGGATCCCATCTCCCACTTTCTCTCTCTAAGTTTCTTGCTAAGATCCGAACCATATAATTGATTGTTTGTGTGTTACAATAACAAATATCCAACAATTGGTATCAAGAGCCATGGTTAGATCATAAAGATTGGTTATTTGTGTGTTTTGTCGGTTTGAATTGTATACCCTAAAAGTGTTAAAGTTTGAATTTTGATGGTACTTTTGTGTTTTGAATCATCATAAGTGCTTAGGTTTTGGTTTGGAAGGCTTAATTCATCTTGGTTATAGTGTTTTGGATTGGAAAAGTTTAGTTTTTGAAGAGTTTCAAGGAAGCGGTTTGAGTCTCGTACTATTTTCTTGTATGCGGTTTGATGTCATTTGGTTGCGATTTGATCTGATCAAGGAAGAGATTTGTCAAGTTCTTGGAGGCGGTTTGTCTATATTCGTTGTATGGAAGCAGTTTGACTTAAGCAGTTTGACTTAAACGGTTTGACGTAAGCGGTTTGACATAAGCGGTTTGACATAAGCAGTTTGATTTAAGCGGTTTGACTCAAGCGGTTTGTCTTCAGCTGTTTGATCTAAGCGGTTTGATCTAAGCGGTTTGATAAGAAGCGGTTTGAGTTAAGCGGTTTGATAAGAAGCGGTTTGATAAAAAGCGGTTTCATTTAAGCGGTTTGTATTCCAGCGGTTTGTCAATCCTGCGATCTAACCACTGCGATTTGATCAAAAAAACTGAGTTTTGACTTTTACGGTTTGACTACTTGCGGTTTGACCACTTGCGGTTTGACCAAAGTTGACTTTTTACGTCAAAACTTCAAACGGCCATAACTTTTGAACCGTAACTCCGTTTTCAGAAAAATACCTGTCAAAATGATCGAAACAGCCTGAACCAGTAGGAACCAGCTAAAACTTGTTAAGAACCGGATATTCCAGCCAAGAATCAGTAAGAACCATTTAGAAGAAGTTAAGAACTAGCTATTCCGGCCAATAAATAGTTAGATCCAAATAGGAACCAGCTATTCTGGCCAAGAACTAGTTAGATCCAGCTAAGAACTACCTATTCCGGCCAAGAACGAGTACAAACCAGTTAGAACCTGATATGAACTAGCTATTTCGGCCAATAACCACTAAGAACCAGTTAAGAACATGTTATTTTGGCCAAGAACTAGTTAGATCCAACTAAGAACTGCCTGTTCCTGTTAGGGTTTAGAAAATCCATAGTGAAGTGTCGGTCACCCCAACTATTGTCTAGCATTTGTTAGCTCGTAGACATTACGTTATCTATTAGTTAGTTAGTTAGTTAGAGTAACACTGCGGAGGACGGACAAGTATTTACCCACTATATGCCTGATCCACAACCCGACAGATGGTGTATTATGTAAAACTATAAATACCCTCTACCTCCCAAGGTAGAGGGTTGGACATTTCATTTCTTAATCTAACCTTCTCTTTGTTTTTCTCTCACTTTCTCTCTCTTGAAAGGATCCCATCTCCCACTTTCTCTCTATAAGTTTCTTGCTAAGATCCGAACCATATAATTGATTGTTTGTGTGTTACAATAACAAATATCCAACAATTGGTATCAAGAGCCACGGTTAGATCATAAAGATTGGTTATTTGTGTGTTTTGTCGGTTTGAAATGTATACCCTAAAAGTGTTAAAGTTTGAATTTTGATGGTACATTTGTGTTTAGAATCATCATAAGTGCTTAGGTTTTGGTTTGGAAAGCTTAATTCATCTTGGTTATATTGTTTTGGAATGGAAAAGTTTAGTTTTTGAAGAGTTTCAAGGAAGTGGTTTGAGTCTCGGACTATTTTCTTGTATGCGGTTTGATGTCATTTGGGTGCGATTTGATCTAATCAAGGAAGAGATTTGTCAAGTTCTTGGATGCGGTTTGTCTAGATTCGTTGTATCGGAAGCAGTTTGACTTAAGCAATTTGACTTAAACGGTTTGACGTAAGCGGTTTGACATAAGTGGTTTGACATAAGCGGTTTGACTTAAGCGGTTTGACTCAAGCGGTTTGTCTTCAGCGGTTTGATCTAAGCAGTTTGATAAGAAGCTGTTTGATAAGAAGCGGTTTGAGTTAAGCGGTTTGATAAGAAGCGGGTTGATAAAAAGCGGTTTCATTTAAGCGGTTTGTATTCCAGCGGTTTGACAATCCTGCGATCTAACCACTGTGATTTGATCAAAAAAATGAGTTTTGACTTTTACGGTTTGACTACTTGCGGTTTGACAACTTGCGGCTTGACCAAAGTTGAGTTTTTACGTCAAAACTTCAAACGGCCATAACTTTTGAACCGTAACTCCGTTTAAGGATAAACCTAGATTGATAAATAACCGACCTTATCGATCAAGAATCGACGAAGATTTACCAAGAATGACTAAGAAGCGACCTTATAGACCAAGAATTGTTCAAAATCGACCAAGGATGACCAAGTCCGACAAGGCTAGCAAAACTGTCCATAAAAAGATTTTTGCCTCAATGCCAAGTTTTCAATACCGGCAAACTTCAAAACTGCATTTTTGAGTTGAAACCAGTTCGGCGTTCAACAGTTTGGCGTTCATCAGTTTGGCATTTTCAGTTTTGAGTAAAAAAACTAGTTTAGTGTCACCAATCTAGCGTCCTAACAGTTTGGCGACCTTATGTTTGGCGAATTTACTTTGGCGAAAAATAGT
>BPTQ01000005.1:355071780-355086699 GCA_019973895.1 Chrysanthemum seticuspe | reverse complement strand
ACAACCTATAAACATTAACATTGTGTGTTTGTTAGTTAATATACCAAGCCTAGAACCATATAATTGATTGTTTGTGTGTTACAATAACAAATATCCAACAATTGGTATCAAGAGCCATGGTTAGATCATAAAGATTGGTTATTTGTGTGTTTTGTCGGTTTGAATTGTATACCCTAAAAGTGTTAAAGTTTGAATTTTGATGGTACTTTTGTGTTTAGAATCATCATAAGTGCTTAGGTTTTGGTTTGGAAGGCTTAATTCATCTTGGTTATAGTGTTTTGGATTGGAAAAGTTTAGTTTTTGAAGAGTTTCAAGGAAGCGGTTTGAGTCTCGTACTATTTTCTTGTATGCGGTTTGATGTCATTTGGGTGCGATTTGATCTGATCAAGGAAGAGATTTGTCAAGTTCTTGGATGCGGTTTGTCTAGATTCGTTGTATCGGAAGCAGTTTGACTTAAGCAGTTTGACTTAAACGGTTTGACGTAAGCGGTTTGACATAAGCGGTTTGACATAAGCGGTTTGACTTAAGCGGTTTGACTCAAGCGGTTTGTCTTCAGCTGTTTGATCTAAGCGGTTTGATCTAAGCGGTTTGATAAGAAGCGGTTTGAGTTAAGCGGTTTGATAAGAAGCGGTTTGATAAAAAGCGGTTTCATTTAAGCGGTTTGTATTCCAGCGGTTTGACAATCCTGCGATCTAACCACTGCGATTTGATCAAAAAAACTGAGTTTTGACTTTTACGGTTTGACTACTTGCGGTTTGACCACTTGCGGCTTGACCAAAGTTGACTTTTTACGTCAAAACTTCAAACGGCCATAACTTTTGAACCGTAACTCCGTTTTCAGAAAAATACCTGTCAAAACGATCGGAACAGCCTGAACCAGTAGGAACCAGCTAAAACTTGTTAAGAACCGGATATTCCAGCCAAGAATCAGTAAGAACCATTTAGAAGCAGTTAAGAACTAGCTATTCCGGCCAATAAATAGTTAGATCCAAATAGGAACCAGCTATTCTGGCCAAGAACTAGTTAGATCCAGCTAAGAACTGCCTATTCCGGCCAAGAACGAGTACAAACCAGTTAGAACCTGATATGAACTAGCTATTTCGGCCAATAACCACTAAGAACCAGTTAAGAACATGCTATTTTGGCCAAGAACTAGTTAGATCCAGCTAAGAACTGCCTGTTCCTGTTAGGGTTTAGAAAATCCATAGTGAAGTGTCGGTCACCCCAACTATTGTCTAGCATATGTTAGCTCGTAGACATTACGTTATCTATTAGTTAGTTAGTTAGTTAGAGTAACACTGCGGAGGACGGACAGGTCTTTACCCACTCTATGCCTGATCCACAACCCGACAGAGGGAGTATTATGTAAAACTATAAATACCCTCTACCTCCCAAGGTAGAGGGTTGGACCTTTCATTTCTTAATCTAACCTTCTCTTTGTTTTTCTCTCACTTTCTCTCTCTAGAAAGGATCCCATCTCCCACTTTCTCTCTCTAAGTTTCTTGCTAAGATCCGAACCATATAATTGATTGTTTGTGTGTTACAATAACAAATATCCAACAATTGGTATCAAGAGCCATGGTTAGATCATAAAGATTGGTTATTTGTGTGTTTTGTCGGTTTGAATTGTATACCCTAAAAGTGTTAAAGTTTGAATTTTGATGGTACTTTTGTGTTTAGAATCATCATAAGTGCTTAGGTTTTGGTTTGGAAGGCTTAATTCATCTTGGTTATAGTGTTTTGGATTGGAAAAGTTTAGTTTTTGAAGAGTTTCAAGGAAGCGGTTTGAGTCTCGTACTATTTTCTTGTATGCGGTTTGATGTCATTGGGTGCGATTTGATCTGATCAAGGAAGAGATTTGTCAAGTTCTTGGATGCGGTTTGTCTAGATTCGTTGTATCGGAAGCAGTTTGACTTAAGCAGTTTGACTTAAACGGTTTGACGTAAGCGGTTTGACATAAGCGGTTTGACATAAGCGGTTTGACTTAAGCGGTTTGACTCAAGCGGTTTGTCTTCAGCTGTTTGATCTAAGCGGTTTGATCTAAGCGGTTTGATAAGAAGCGGTTTGAGTTAAGCGGTTTGATAAGAAGCGGTTTGATAAAAAGCGGTTTCATTTAAGCGGTTTGTATTCCAGCGGTTTGTACAATCCTGCGATCTAACCACTGCGATTTGATCAAAAAAACTGAGTTTTGACTTTTACGGTTTGACTACTTGCGGTTTGACCACTTGCGGCTTGACCAAAGTTGACTTTTTACGTCAAAACTTCAAACGGCCATAACTTTTGAACCGTAACTCCGTTTTCAGAAAAATACCTGTCAAAACGATCGGAACAGCCTGAACCAGTAGGAACCAGCTAAAACTTGTTAAGAACCGGATATTCCAGCCAAGAATCAGTAAGAACCATTTAGAAGCAGTTAAGAACTAGCTATTCCGGCCAATAAATAGTTAGATCCAAATAGGAACCAGCTATTCTGGCCAAGAACTAGTTAGATCCAGCTAAGAACTGCCTATTCCGGCCAAGAACGAGTACAAACCAGTTAGAACCTGATATGAACTAGCTATTTCGGCCAATAACCACTAAGAACCAGTTAAGAACATGCTATTTTGGCCAAGAACTAGTTAGATCCAGCTAAGAACTGCCTGTTCCTGTTAGGGTTTAGAAAATCCATAGTGAAGTGTCGGTCACCCCAACTATTGTCTAGCATATGTTAGCTCGTAGACATTACGTTATCTATTAGTTAGTTAGTTAGTTAGAGTAACACTGCGGAGGACGGACAGGTCTTTACCCACTCTATGCCTGATCCACAACCCGACAGAGGGAGTATTATGTAAAACTATAAATACCCTCTACCTCCCAAGGTAGAGGGTTGGACCTTTCATTTCTTAATCTAACCTTCTCTTTGTTTTTCTCTCACTTTCTCTCTCTAGAAAGGATCCCATCTCCCACTTTCTCTCTCTAAGTTTCTTGCTAAGATCCGAACCATATAATTGATTGTTTGTGTGTTACAATAACAAATATCCAACAATTGGTATCAAGAGCCATGGTTAGATCATAAAGATTGGTTATTTGTGTGTTTTGTCGGTTTGAATTGTATATCCTAAAAGTGTTAAAGTTTGAATTTTGATGGTACTTTTGTGTTTAGAATCATCATAAGTGCTTAGGTTTTGGTTTGGAAGGCTTAATTCATCTTGGTTATAGTGTTTTGGATTGGAAAAGTTTAGTTTTTGATGAGTTTCAAGGAAGCGGTTTGAGTCTCGTACTATTTTCTTGTATGCGGTTTGATGTCATTGGGTGCGATTTGATCTGATCAAGGAAGAGATTTGTCAAGTTCTTGGATGCGGTTTGTCTAGATTCGTTGTATCGGAAGCAGTTTGACTTAAGCAGTTTGACTTAAACGGTTTGACGTAAGCGGTTTGACATAAGCGGTTTGACGTAAGCGGTTTGACTTAAGCGGTTTGACTCAAGCTGTTTGTCTTCAGCTGTTTGATCTAAGCGGTTTGATCTAAGCGGTTTGATAAGAAGCGGTTTGAGTTAAGCGGTTTGATAAGAAGCGGTTTGATAAAAAGCGGTTTCATTTAAGCGGTTTGTATTCCAGCGGTTGGACAATCCTACGATCTAACCACTGCGATTTGATCAAAAAAACTGAGTTTTGACTTTTACGGTTTGACTACTTGCGGTTTGACCACTTGCGGCTTGACCAAAGTTGACTTTTTACGTCAAAACTTCAAACGGCCATAACTTTTGAACCGTAACTCCGTTTTCAGAAAAATACCTGTCAAAACGATCGGAACAGCCTGAACCAGTAGGAACCAGCTAAAACTTGTTAAGAACCGGATATTCCAGCCAAGAATCAGTAAGAACCATTTAGAAGCAGTTAAGAACTAGCTATTCCGGCCAATAAATAGTTAGATCCAAATAGGAACCAGCTATTCTGGCCAAGAACTAGTTAGATCCAGCTAAGAACTGCCTATTCCGGCCAAGAACGAGTACAAACCAGTTAGAACCTGATATGAACTAGCTATTTCGGCCAATAACCACTAAGAACCAGTTAAGAACATGCTATTTTGGCCAAGAACTAGTTAGATCCAGCTAAGAACTGCCTGTTCCTGGTAGGGTTTAGAAAATCCATAGTGAAGTGTCGGTCACCCCAACTATTGTCTAGCATATGTTAGATCGTAGACATTACGTTATCTATTAGTTAGTTAGTTAGTTAGAGTAACACTGCGGAGGACGGACAGGTCTTTACCCACTCTATGCCTGATCCACAACCCGACAGAGGGAGTATTATGTAAAACTATAAATACGCTCTACCTCCCAAGGTAGAGGGTTGGACCTTTCATTTCTTAATCTAACCTACTCTTTGTTTTTGTCTCACTTTCTCTCTCTAGAAAGGATCCCATCTCCCACTTTCTCTCTCTAAGTTTCTTGCTAAGATCCGAACCATATAATTGATTGTTTGTGTGTTACAATAACAAATATCCAACAATTGGTATCAAGAGCCATGGTTAGATCATAAAGATTGGTTATTTGTGTGTTTTGTCGGTTTGAATTGTATACCCTAAAAGTGTTAAAGTTTGAATTTTGATGGTACTTTTGTGTTTTGAATCATCATAAGTGCTTAGGTTTTGGTTTGGAAGGCTTAATTCATCTTGGTTATAGTGTTTTGGATTGGAAAAGTTTAGTTTTTGAAGAGTTTCAAGGAAGCGGTTTGAGTCTCGTACTATTTTCTTGTATGCGGTTTGATGTCATTTGGTTGCGATTTGATCTGATCAAGGAAGAGATTTGTCAAGTTCTTGGAGGCGGTTTGTCTATATTCGTTGTATGGAAGCAGTTTGACTTAAGCAGTTTGACTTAAACGGTTTGACGTAAGCGGTTTGACATAAGCGGTTTGACATAAGCAGTTTGATTTAAGCGGTTTGACTCAAGCGGTTTGTCTTCAGCTGTTTGATCTAAGCGGTTTGATCTAAGCGGTTTGATAAGAAGCGGTTTGAGTTAAGCGGTTTGATAAGAAGCGGTTTGATAAAAAGCGGTTTCATTTAAGCGGTTTGTATTCCAGCGGTTTGTCAATCCTGCGATCTAACCACTACGATTTGATCAAAAAAACTGAGTTTTGACTTTTACGGTTTGACTACTTTCGGTTTGACCACTTGCGGCTTGACCAAAGTTGACTTTTTACGTCAAAACTTCAAACGGCCATAACTTTTGAACCGTAACTCCGTTTTCAGAAAAATACCTGTCAAAATGATCGAAACAGCCTGAACCAGTAGGAACCAGCTAAAACTTGTTAAGAACCGGATATTCCAGCCAAGAATCAGTAAGAACCATTTAGAAGAAGTTAAGAACTAGCTATTCTGGCCAATAAATAGTTAGATCCAAATAGGAACCAGCTATTCTGGCCAAGAACTAGTTAGATCCAGCTAAGAACTACCTATTCCGGCCAAGAACGAGTACAAACCAGTTAGAACTTGATATGAACTAGCTATTTCGGCCAATAACCACTAAGAACCAGTTAAGAACATGCTATTTTGGCCAAGAACTAGTTAGATCCAACTAAGAACTGCCTTTTCCTTTTAGGGTTTAGAAAATCCATAGTGAAGTGTCGGTCACCCCAACTATTGTCTAGCATATGTTAGCTCGTAGACATTACGTTATCTATTAGTTAGTTAGTTAGTTAGAGTAACACTGCGGAGGACGGACAAGTATTTACCCACTATATGCCTGATCCACAACCCGACAGATGGTGTATTATGTAAAACTATAAATACCCTCTACCTCCCAAGGTAGAGGGTTGGACATTTCATTTCTTAATCTAACCTTCTCTTTGTTTTTCTCTCACTTTCTCTCTCTAGAAAGGATCCCATCTCCCACTTTCTCTCTATAAGTTTCTTGCTAAGATCCGAACCATATAATTGATTGTTTGTGTGTTACAATAACAAATATCCAACAATTGGTATCAAGAGCCACGGTTAGATCATAAAGATTGGTTATTTGTGTGTTTTGTCGGTTTGAAATGTATACCCTAAAAGTGTTAAAGTTTGAATTTTGATGGTACATTTGTGTTTAGAATCATCATAAGTGCTTAGGTTTTGGTTTGGAAAGCTTAATTCATCTTGGTTATAGTGTTTTGGAATGGAAAAGTTTAGTTTTTGAAGAGTTTCAAGGAAGTGGTTTGTGTCTCGTACTATTTTCTTGTATGCGGTTTGATGTCATTTGGGTGCGATTTGATCTATACAAGGAAGAGATTTGTCAAGTTCTTGGATGCGGTTTGTCTAGATTCGTTGTATCGGAAGCAGTTTGACTTAAGCAGTTTGACTTAAACGGTTTGACGTAAGCGGTTTGACATAAGTGGTTTGACATAAGCGGTTTGACTTAAGCGGTTTGACTCAAGCGGTTTGTCTTCAGCGGTTTGATCTAAGCAGTTTGATAAGAAGCTGTTTGATAAGAAGCGGTTTGAGTTAAGCGGTTTGATAAGAAGCGGGTTGATAAAAAGCGGTTTCATTTAAGCGGTTTGTATTCCAGCGGTTTGACAATCCTGCGATCTAACCACTGTGATTTGATCAAAAAAATGAGTTTTGACTTTTACGGTTTGACTACTTGCGGTTTGACAACTTGCGGCTTGACCAAAGTTGAGTTTTTACGTCAAAACTTCAAACGGCCATAACTTTTGAACCGTAACTCCGTTTTTAGAAAAATACCTGTCAAAACGATCGGAACAGCCTGAACCAGTAGGAACCAGCTAAAACTTGTTAAGAACCAGATATTCCAGCGAAGAATCAGTAAGAACCATTTAGAAGCAGCTAAGAACTAGCTATTCCAGCCAATAAATAGTTAGATCCAAATAGGAACCAGCTATTTCGGCCAAGAACTAGTTAGATCCAGCTAAGAACTGCCTATTCCGGCCAAGAACGAGTACAAACCAGTTAAAACCTGATATGAACTAGCTATTTCGGCCAATAACCACTAAGAACCAGTTAAGAACATGCTATTCTGGCCAAGAACTAGTTAGATCCAGCTAAGAACTGCCTGTTCCTGTTAGGGTTTAGAAAATCCATAGTGAAGTGTCAGTCACCCCAACTATTGTCTAGCATATGTTAGCTCGTAGACATTACGTTATCTATTAGTTAGTTAGTTAGTTAGAGTAACACTGCGGAGGACGGACAGGTCTTTACCCACTCTATGCCTGATCCACAACCCGACAGAGGGAGTATTATGTAAAACTATAAATACCCTCTACATCCCAAGGTAGAGGGTTGGACCTTTCATTTCTTAATCTAACCTTCTCTTTGTTTTTCTCTCACTTTCTCTCTCTAGAAAGGATCCCATCTCCCACTTTCTCTCTCTAAGTTTCTTGCTAAGATCCGAACCATATAATTGATTGTTTGTATGTTACAATAACAAATATCCAACAATTGGTATCAAGAGCCATGGTTAGATCATAAAGATTGGTTATTTGTGTGTTTTGTCGGTTTGAATTGTATACCCTAAAAGTGTTAAAGTTTGAATTTTGATAGTACTTTTGTGTTTAGAATCATCATAAGTGCTTAGGTTTTGGTTTGGAAGGCTTAATTCATCTTGGTTATAGTGTTTTGGATTGGAAAAGTTTAGTTTTTGATGAGTTTCAAGGAAGCGGTTTGAGTCTCGTACTATTTTCTTGTATGCGGTTTGATGTCATTTGGGTGCGATTTGATCTAATCAAGGAAGAGATTTGTCAAGTTCTTGGATGCGGTTTGTCTAGATTCGTTGTATCGGAAGCAGTTTGACTTAAGCAGTTTGACTTAAACAGTTTGACGTAAGCGGTTTGACATAAGCGGTTTGACTTAAGCAGTTTGCCTCAAGTGGTTTGTCTTCAGTGGTTTGATCTAACGGTTTGATCTAAGTGGTTTGATAAGAAGCGGTTTGAGTTAAGCGGTTTGATAAGAAGCGGTTTGATAAAAAGCGGTTTCATTTAGGCGGTTTGTATTCCAGCGGTTTGACAATCCTGCGATCTAACCACTGCGATTTGATCAAAAAAACTGAGTTTTGACTTTTACGGTTTGACTACTTGCGGTTTGACCACTTGTGGCTTGACCAAAGTTGACTTTTTACGTCAAAACTTCAAACGGCCATAACTTTTGAACCGTAACTCCGTTTTCAGAAAAATACCTGTCAAAACGATCGGAACAGCCTGAACCAGTAGGAACCAGCTAAAAATTGTTAAGAACCGGATATTCTAGCCAAGAATCAGTATGAACCATTTAGAAACAATTAAGAACTAGCTATTCCGTCCAATAAATAGTTAGATCCAAATAGGAACCAGCTATTCCGGCCAAGAACTAGTTAGATCCAGCTAAGAACTGCCTATTCACGAAAGGAACGAGTACAAACCAGTTAGAACCTGATATGAACTAGATATTTCGGCCAATAACCACTAAGAATCAGTTAAGAACATGCTATTTTGGCCAAGAACTAGTTAGATCCAGCTAAGAACTGCATGTTCCTGTTAGGGTTTAGAAAATCCATAGTGAAGTGTCGGCCACCCAAACTATTGTCTAGCATATGTTAGCTCGTAGACATTACGTTATCTATTAGTTAGTTAGTTAGTTAGAGTAACACTGTGGAGGACGGACAGGTCTTTACCCACTCAATGCCTGATCCACAACCCGACAGAAGGAGTATTATGTAAAACTATAAATACCCTCTACCTTCCAAGGTAGATGGTTGGACCTTTCATTTCTTAATCTAACCTTCTTTTTGTTTTTCTCTCACTTTCTCTCTCTAGAAAGGATCCCATCTCCCACTTTCTCTCTCTAAGTTTCTTGCTAAGATCCGAACCATATAATTGATTGTTTGTGTGTTACAATAACAAATATCCAACAATTGGTATCAAGAGCCATGGTTAGATCATAAAGATTGGTTATTTGTGTGTTTTGTCGGTTTGAATTGTATACCCAAAAAGTGTTAAAGTTTGAATTTTGATTGTACTTTTGTGTTTAGAATCATCATAAGTGCTTAGGTTTTGGTTTGGAAGGCTTAATTCAACTTGGTTATAGTGTTTTGGATTGGAAAAGTTTAGTTTTTGAAGAGTTTCAAGGAAGTGGTTTGAGTCTCGTACTATTTTCTTGTATGCGGTTTGATGTCATTTGGGTGCGATTTGATCTGATCAAGGAAGAGATTTGTCAAGTTCTTGGATGCGGTTTGTCTAGATTCGTTGTATCGGATGCAGTTTGACTTAAACGATTTGACGTAAGCGGTTTGAGATAAGCGGTTTGACATAAGCGGTTTGACTTAAGCGGTTTGACTCAAGCGGTTTGTCTTCAGCGGTTTGATCTAAGCGGTTTGATCTAAGCGGTTTGATAAGAAGCGGTTTGAGTTAAGCGGTTTGATAAGAAGCGGTTTGATAAAAAGCGGTTTCATTTAAGCGGTTTGTATTCCAGCGGTTTGACAATCCTGCGATCTAACCACTGCGATTTGATCAAAAAAAATGAGTTTTGACTTTTACGGTTTGACTACTTGCGGTTTGACCACTTGCGGCTTGACCAAAGTTGACTTTTTACGTCAAAACTTCAAACGGCCATAACTTTTGAACCGTAACTCCGTTTTCAGAAAAATACCTGTCAAAACGATCGGAACAGCCTAACCTAGTAGGAACCAGCTAAAACTTGTTAAGAATCGGATATTCCATACAAGAATCAGTAAGAACCATTTAGAAGCAGTTAAGAACTAGCTATTCTGGCCAATAAATAGTTAGATCCAAATAGGAACCAGCTATTCCGGCCAAGAACTAGTTAGATCCAGCTAAGAACTGCCTATTCCGGCCAAGAACGAGTACAAACCAGTTAAAACGTGATATGAACTAGCTATTTCGGCCAATAACCACTAAGAACTAGTTAAGAACATGCTATTTTGGCCAAGAACTAGTTAGATCCAGCTAAGAACTGCCTGTTCCTATTAGGGTTTAGAAAATCCGTAGTGAAGTGACGGTCACCCCAACTATTGTCTAGCATATGTTAGCTCGTAGACATTACGTTATCTATTAGTTAGTTAGTTAGTTAGATTAACACTGCGGAGGACGGACAGGTCTTTACCCACTCTATGCCTGATCCACAACCCGACAGAGGGAGTATTATGTAAAACTATAAATACCCTCTACCTCCCAAGGTAGAGGGTTGGACCTTTCATTTCTTAATCTAACCTTCTCTTTGTTTTTCTCTCACTTTCTCTCTTTAGAAAGGATCCCATCTCCCACTTTCTCTCTCTAAGTTTCTTGCTAAGATCCGAACCATATAATTGATTTTTTGTGTGTTACAATAACAAATATCCAACAATTGGTATCAAGAGCCATGGTTAGATCATAAAGATTGGTTATTTGTGTGTTTTTTCGGTTTGAATTGTATACCCTAAAAGTGTTTAAGTTTGAATTTTGATGGTACTTTTGTGTTTAGAATCATCATAAGTGCTTAGGTTTTGGTTTGGAAGGCTTAATTTATCTTGGTTATAGTGTTTTGGAATGGAAAAGTTTAGTTTTTGAAGAGTTTCAAGGAAGCGGTTTGAGTCTCGTACTATTTTCTTGTATGCGGTTTGATGTCATTTGGGTGCGATTTGATCTGATCAAGGAAGAGATTTGTCAAGTTCTTGGATGCGGTTTGTCTAGATTCGTTGTATCGGAAGCAGTTTGACTTAAACGGTTTGACGTAAGCGGTTTGAGATAAGCGGTTTGACATAAGCGGTTTGACTTAAGCGGTTTGACTCAAGCGGTTTGTCTTCAGCGGTTTGATCTAAGCGGTTTGATCTAAGCGGTTTGATAAGAAGCGGTTTGAGTTAAGCGGTTTGATAAGAAGCGGTTTGATAAAAAGCGGTTTCATTTAAGCGGTTTGTATTCCAACGGTTTGACAATCCTGCGATCTAACCACTGCGATTTGATAAAAAAAATGAGTTTTGACTTTTACGGTTTGACTACTTGCGGTTTGACCACTTGCGGCTTGACCAAAGTTGACTTTTTACGTCAAAACTTCAAACGGCCATAACTTTTGAACCGTAACTCCGTTTTCAGAAAAATACCTGTCAAAACGATCGGAACAGCCTGAACCAGTAGGAACCAGCTAAAACTTGTTAAGAATCAGACATTCCATACAAGAATCAGTAAGAACCATTTAGAAGCAGTTAAGAACTAGCTATTCCGGCCAATAAATAGTTAGATCCAAACAGGAACCAGCTATTCCGGCCAAGAACTAGTTAGATCCAGCTAAGAACTGCCTATTCCGGCCAAGAACGAGTACAAACCTGTTAAAACGTGATATGAACTAGCTATTTCGGCCAATAACCACTAAGAACTAGTTAAGAACATGCTATTTTGGCCAAGAACTAGTTAGATCCAGCTAAGAACTGCCATTTCCTATTAGGGTTTAGAAAATCCATAGTGAAGTGACGGTCACCCCAACTATTGTCTAGCATATGTTAGCTCGTAGACATTACGTTATCTATTAGATAGTTAGTTAGTTAGGTTAACACTGCGGAGGACGGACAGGTCTTTACCCACTCTATGCCTGATCCACAACCCGACAGAGGGAGTATTATGTAAAACTATAAATACCCTCTACCTCCCAAGGTAGAGGGTTGGACCTTTCATTTCTTAATCTAACCTTCTCTTTGTTTTTCTCTCACTTTCTCTCTCTAGAAAGGATCCCATCTCCCACTTTCTCTCTATAAGTTTCTTGCTAAGATCCGAACCATATAATTGATTGTTTGTGTGTTACAATAACAAATATCCAATAATTGGTATCAAGAGCCATGGTTAGATCATAAAGATTGGTTATTTGTGTGTTTTTTCGGTTTGAATTGTATACCCTAAAAGTGTTAAAGTTTGAATTTTGATGGTACTTTTGTGTTTAGAATCATCATAAGTGCTTAGGTTTTGGTTTGGAAGGCTTAATTTATCTTTGTTATAGTGTTTTGGAATGGAAAAGTTTAGTTTTTGAAGAGTTTCAAGGAAGCGGTTTATCAAGTTCTTGGATGCGGTTTGTCTAGATTCGTTGTATCGGAAGCAGTTTGACTTAAACAGTTTGACTTAAACGGTTTGACGTAAGCGGTTTGACATAAGCGGTTTGACTTAAGCAGTTTGACTCAAGCGTTTTGTCTTCAGCGGTTAGATCTAAGCGGTTTGATCTAAACGGTTTGATCTAAGCGGTTTGATCTAAGCGGTTTGATAAGAAGCGGTTTGAGTTAAGCGGTTTGATAAGAAGCGGTTTGATAAAAAGCGGTTTCATTTAAGCGGTTTGTATTCCAGCGGTTTGACAATCCTGCGATCTAACCACTGCGATTTGATCAAAAAAACTGAGTTTTGACTTTTACGGTTTGACTACTTGCGGTTTGACCACTTGCGGCTTGACCAAAGTTGACTTTTTACGTCAAAACTTCAAACGGCCATAACTTTTGAACCGTAACTCCGTTTTCAGAAAAATACCTGTCAAAACGATCGGAATAGCCTGAACCAGTAAGAACCAGCTAAAAATTGTTAAGAACCGGATATTCTAGCCAAGAATCAGTAAGAACCATTTAGAAGCAGTTAAGAACTAGCTATTCCGGCCAATAAATAGTTAGATCCAAATAGGAACCAGCTATTCCGGCCAAGAACTAGTTAGATCCAGCTAAGAACTGCCTATTCACGCCAAGAACGAGTACAAACCAGTTAGAACCTGATATGAACTAGCTATTTCGGCCAATAACCACTAAGAACCAGTTAAGAACATGCTATTTTGGCCAAGAACTAGTTAGATCCAGCTAAGAACTGCATGTTCCTGTTAGGGTTTAGAAAATCCATAGTGAAGTGTCGGCCACCCAAACTATTGTCTAGCATATGTTAGCTCGTAGACATTACGTTATCTATTAGTTAGTTAGTTAGTTAGAGTAACACTGTGGAGGACGGACAGGTCTTTACCCACTCTATGCCTGATCCACAACCCAACAGAAGGAGTATTATGTAAAACTATAAATACCCTCTACCTTCCAAGGTAGAGGGTTGGACCTTTCATTTCTTAATCTAACCTTCTCTTTGTTTTTCTCTCACTTTCTCTCTCTAGAAAGGATCCCATCTCCCACTTTCTCTCTCTAAGTTTCTTGCTAAGATCCGAACCATATAATTGATTGTTTGTGTGTTACAATAACAAATATCCAACAATTGGTATCAAGAGCCATGGTTAGATCATAAAGATTGGTTATTTGTGTGTTTTGTCGGTTTGAATTGTATACCCAAAAAGTGTTAAAGTTTGAATTTTGATGGTACTTTTGTGTTTAGAATCATCATAAGTGCTTAGGTTTTGGTTTGGAAGGCTTAATTCAACTTGGTTATAGTGTTTTGGATTGGAAAAGTTTAGTTTTTGAAGAGTTTCAAGGAAGCGGTTTGAGTCTCGTACTATTTTCTTGTATGCGGTTTGATGTCATTTGGGTGCGATTTGATCTGATCAAGGAAGAGATTTGTCAAGTTCTTGGATGCGGTTTGTCTAGATTCGTTGTATCGGAAGCAGTTTGACTTAAACGGTTTGACGTAAGCGGTTTGAGATAAGCGGTTTGACATAAGCGGTTTGACTCAAGCGGTTTGTCTTCAGCGGTTTGATCTAAGCGGTTTGATCTAAGCGGTTTGATAAGAAGCGGTTTGAGTTAAGCGGTTTGATAAGAAGCGGTTTGATAAAAAGCGGTTTCATTTAAGCGGTTTGTATTCCAGCGGTTTGACAATCCTGCGATCTAACCACTGCGATTTGATCAAAAAAAAATGAGTTTTGACTACTTGCGGTTTGACCACTTGCGGCTTGACCAAAGTTGACCTTTTACGTCAAAACTTCAAACGGCCATAACTTTTGAACCGTAACTCCGTTTTCAGAAAAATACCTGTCAAAACGATCGGAACAGCCTGAACCAGTAGGAACCAGCTAAAACTTGTTAAGAATCGGATATTCCATACAAGAATCAGTAAGAACCATTTAGAAGCAGTTAAGAACTAGCTATTCCGGCCAATAAATAGTTAGATCCAAATAGGAACCAGCTATTCCGGCCAAGAACTAGTTAGATCCAGCTAACAACTGCCTATTCCGGCCAAGAACGAGTACAAACCAGTTAAAACATGATATGAACTAGCTATTTCGGCCAATAACCACTAAGAACTAGTTAAGAACATGCTATTTTGGCCAAGACCTAGTTAGATCCAGCTAAGAACTGCCTGTTCCTATTAGGGTTTAGAAAATCCATAGTGAAGTGACGGTCACCCCAACTATTGTCTAGCATATGTTAGCTCGTAGACATTACGTTATCTATTAGTTAGTTAGTTAGTTAGTTAGATTAACATTGTGGAGGACGGACAGGTCTTTACCCACTCTATGCCTGATCCACAACCCGACAGAGGGAGTATTATGTAAAACTATAAATACCCTCTACCTCCCAAGGTAGAGGGTTGGACCTTTCATTTCTTAATCTAACCTTCTCTTTGTTTTTCTCTCACTTTCTCTCTTTAGAAAGGATCCCATCTCCCACTTTCTCTCTCTAAGTTTCTTGCTGTAGTTTGGCGTATGTTCTTTTATCATGCTCTGAGTTTGGCGAAGGAACTTTGAGAAGTTTTTGATTTGAAAAGGTAAGGTTTTGTGATATTGGTTATATTTAATTCGGAAGGTTTGGTTTTGGATTCGTGAATACTACTAAGATTTGTGTTTTCATGGTAGTTTTAAGTTTGAAATTGTGAAAATCCCATATGTTAAGCTTGGCTTTTTTGTGTGTTTATTGGTTAGAAATACTAGATTGGTACCGAGAACTATGGTTAACATCCTATAAAAAATAACATTGTGTGTTTTTTAGTTAATATACCAAGCCTAGAATCGTTCTTTGAATCTCTCTCTTTCACCCTCTACCCTAGGAAAGATTTCTCTCTTTCACTCTCTTTTTGTTTCTCTTCCAATC
>BPTQ01000005.1:355016220-355071770 GCA_019973895.1 Chrysanthemum seticuspe | reverse complement strand
AAGTATAGTACAAAATTGACCAAACATGAGCAAGAACCGGCCTTATCCGTCAACAATCGACCTAGATTGATCAAGAACCGGCCTTATCGACCAAGGATAAACCTAGATTGATAAATAACCGGCCTTATCGATCAAGAATTGACGAAGATTTACCAAGAATGACTATGAACATACCTTATAGGCTAAGAATTGTTCAAAATCGACCAAGGATGACCAAGTCCGACAAGGCTAGCAAAACTGTCCATAAAAAGACTTTTGCCTCAATGCCAAGTTTTCAATACCGGCAAACTTCAAAACTGCATTTTCCAGTTGAAACCAGTTCGGCGTTCACCAGTTCATTTAAGCGGTTTGTATTCCAGCGGTTTGACAATCCTGCGATCTAACCACTGCGATTTGATAAAAAAAAAATGAGTTTTGACTACTTGCGGTTTGACCACTTGCGGCTTGACCAAAGTTGACCTTTTACGTCAAAACTTCAAACGGCCATAACTTTTGAACCGTAACTCCGTTTTCAGAAAAATACCTGTCAAAACGATCGGAACAGCCTGAACCAGTAGGAACCAGCTAAAACTTGTTAAGAATCGGATATTCCATACAAGTATCAGTAAGAACCATTTAGAAGCAGTTAAGAACTAGCTATTCCGGCCAATAAATAGTTAGATCCAAATAGGAACCAGCTATTCCGGCCAAGAACTAGTTAGATCCAGCTAACAACTGCCTATTCCGGCCAAGAACGAGTACAAACCAGTTAAAACGTGATATGAACTAGCTATTTCGGCCAATAACCACTAAGAACTAGTTAAGAACATGCTATTTTGGCCAAGAACTAGTTAGATCCAGCTAAGAACTGCCTGTTCCTATTAGGGTTTAGAAAATCCATAGTGAAGTGACGGTCACCCCAACTATTGTCTAGCATATGTTAGCTCGTAGACATTACGTTATCTATTAGATAGTTAGTTAGTTAGATTAACACTGCGGAGGACGGACAGGTCTTTACCCACTCTATGCCTGATCCACAACCCGACAGAGGGAGTATTATGTAAAACTATAAATACCCTCTACCTCCCAAGGTAGAGGGTTGGACCTTTCATTTCTTAATCTAACCTTCTCTTTGTTTTTCTCTCACTTTCTCTCTCTAGAAAGGATCCCATCTCCCACTTTCTCTCTCTAAGTTTCTTGCTAAGATCCGAACCATATAATTGATTGTTTGTGTGTTACACTAACAAATATCCAACAATTGGTATCAAGAGCCATGGTTAGATCATAAAGATTGGTTATTTGTGTGTTTTTTCGGTTTGAATTGTATACCCTAAAAGTGTTAAAGTTTGAATTTTGATGGTACTTTTGTGTTTAGAATTATCATAAGTGCTTAGGTTTTGGTTTGGAAGGCTTAATTTATCTTGGTTATAGTGTTTTGGAATGGAAAAGTTTAGTTTTTGAAGAGTTTCAAGGAAGCGGTTTGAGTCTCGTACTATTTTCTTATATGCGGTTTGATGTCATTTGGGTGCGATTTGATCTGATCAAGGAAGAGATTTGTCAAGTTCTTGGATGCGATTTGTCTAGATTTGTTGTATCGGAAGCAGTTTGACTTAAACAGTTTGACTTAAACGGTTTGACGTAAGCGGTTTGATATAAGCGGTTTGACTTAAGCAGTTTGACTCAAGCGTTTTGTCTTCAGCGGTTAGATCTAAGCGGTTTGATCTAAGCGGTTTGATCTAAGCGGTTTGATAAGAAGCGGTTTGAGTTAAGCGGTTTGATAAGAAGCGGTTTGATAAAAAGCGGTTTCATTTAAGCGGTTTGTATTCCAGCGGTTTGACAATCCTGCGATCTAACCACTGCGATTTGATCAAAAAAACTGAGTTTTGACTTTTACGGTTTGACTACTTGCGGTTTGACCACTTGCGGCTTGACCAAAGTTGACTTTTTACGTCAAAACTTCAAACGGCCATAACTTTTGAACCGTAACTCCGTTTTCAGAAAAATACCTGTCAAAACGATCGGAATAGCCTGAACCAGTAAGAACCAGCTAAAAATTGTTAAGAACCGGATATTCTAGCCAAGAATCAGTAAGAACCATTTAGAAGCAGTTAAGAACTAGCTATTCCGGCCAATAAATAGTTAGATCCAAATAGGAACCAGCTATTCCGGCCAAGAACTAGTTAGATCCAGCTAAGAACTGCCTATTCACGCCAAGAACGAGTACAAACCAGTTAGAACCTGATATGAACTAGCTATTTCGGCCAATAACCACTAAGAACCAGTTAAGAACATGCTATTTTGGCCAAGAACTAGTTAGATCCAGCTAAGAACTGCATGTTCCTGTTAGGGTTTAGAAAATCCATAGTGAAGTGTCGGTCACCCCAACTATTGTCTAGCATATGTTAGCTCGTAGACATTACGTTATCTATTAGTTAGTTAGTTAGTTAGAGTAACATTGCGGAGGACGGACAGGTCTTTACCCACTCTATGCCTGATCCACAACCCAACAGAGGGAGTATTATGTAAAACTATAAATACCCTCTACCTTCCAAGGTAGAGGGTTGGACCTTTCATTTCTTAATCTAACCTTCTCTTTGTTTTTCTCTCACTTTCTCTCTCTAGAAAGGATCCCATCTCCCACTTTCTCTCTCTAAGTTTCTTGCTAAGATCCGAACCATATAATTTATTGTTTGTGTGTTACAATAACAAATATCCAACAATTGGTATCAAGAGCCATGGTTAGATCATAAAGATTGGTTATTTGTGTGTTTTGTCGGTTTGAATTGTATACCCTAAAAGTGTTAAAGTTTGAATTTTGATGGTACTTTTGTGTTTAGAATCATCATAAGTGCTTAGGTTTTGGTTTGGAAGGCTTAATTTATCTTGGTTATAGTGTTTTGGAATGGAAAAGTTTAGTTTTTGAAGAGTTTCAAGGAAGCGGTTTGAGTCTCGTACTATTTTCTTATATGCGGTTTGATGTCATTTGGGTGCGATTTGATCTGATCAAGGAAGAGATTTGTCAAGTTCTTGGATGCGGTTTGTCTAGATTCGTTGTATCGGAAGCAGTTTGACTTAAACGGTTTGACGTAAACGGTTTGACGTAAGCGGTTTGACATAAGCGATTTAACTTAAGCGGTTTGACTCAAGCGGTTTGTCTTCAGCGGTTTGATCTAAGCGGTTTGATCTAAGCGGTTTGATCTAAGCGGTTTGATAAGAAGCGGTTTGAGTTAAGCGGTTTGATAAGAAGCGGTTTGATAAAAAGCGGTTTCATTTAAGCGGTTTGTATTCCAGCGGTTTGACAATCCTGCGATCTAACCACTGCGATTTGATCAAAAAAACTGAGTTTTGACTTTTACGGTTTGACTACTTGCGGTTTGACCACTTGCGGCTTGACCAAAGTTGACTTTTTACGTCAAAACTTCAAACGGCCATAACTTTTGAACCGTAACTCCGTTTTCAGAAAAATACCTGTCAAAACGATCGGAACAGCCTGAACCAGTAGGAACCAGCTAAAAATTGTTAAGAACCGGATATTCCAGCCAAGAATCAGTAAGAACCATTTAGAAGCAGTTAAGAACTAGCTATTCCGGCCAATAAATAGTTAGATCCAAATAGGAACCAGCTATTCCGGCCAAGAACTAGTTAGATCCAGCTAAGAACTGCCTATTCCTGCCAAGAACGAGTACAAACCAGTTAAAACCTGATATGAACTAGCTATTTCGGCCAATAACCACTAAGAACCAGTTAAGAACATGCTATTTTGGCCAAGAACTAGTTAGATCCAGCTAAGAACTGCCTGTTCCTGTTAGGGTTTAGAAAATCCATAGTGAAGTGTCGGTCACCCCAACTATTGTCTAGCATATGTTAGCTCGTATACATTACGTTATCTATTAGTTAGTTAGTTAGTTAAAGTAACACTGCGGAGGACGGACAGGTCTTTACCCACTCTATGCCCGATCCACAACCCGACAGAGGGAGTATTATGTAAAACTATAAATACCCTCTACCTCCCAAGGTAGAGGGTTGGACCTTTCATTTCTTAATCTAACCTTCTCTTTGTTTTTCTCTCACTTTCTCTCTCTAGAAAGGATCCCATCTCCCACTTTCTCTCTCTAAGTTTCTTGCTAAGATCCGAACCATATAATTGATTGTTTGTGTGTTACAATAACAAATATCCGACAATTGGTATCAAGAGCCATGGTTAGATCATAAAGATTGGTTATTTGTGTGTTTTGTCGGTTTGAATTGTATAACCTAAAAGTGTTAAATTTGAATTTTGATGGTACTTTGTGTTTAGAATCATCATAAGTGCTTAGGTTTTGGTTTGGAAGGCTTAATTTATCTTGGTTATAGTGTTTTGGAATGGAAAAGTTTAGTTTTTTAAGAGTTTCAAGGAAGCGGTTTGAGTCTCGTACTATTTTCTTGTATGCTGTTTGATATCATTTGGGTGCGATTTGATCTGATCAAGGAAGAGATTTGTCAAGTTCTTGGATGCGGTTTGTCTAGATTCGTTGTATCGGAAGCAGTTTGACTTAAGCAGTTTGACTTAAACGGTTTGACGTAAGCGGTTTGTAATAAGCGGTTTGACATAAGCGGTTTGATTTAAGCGGTTTGACTCAAGCGGTTTGTCTTCAGCGGTTTGATCTAAGCGGTTTGACAAGAAGCGGTTTGAGTTAAGCGGTTTGATAAAAAGTGGTTTCATTTAAGCGGTTTATATTCCAGCGGTTTGACTATCCTGCGATCTAACCACTGCGATTTGATCAAAAAAACTGAGTTTTGACTTTTACGGTTTGACAACTTGCGGTTTGACCACTTGCGGCTTGACCAAAGTTGACTTTTTACGTCAAAACTTCAAACGGCCATAACTTTTGAACCGTAACTCCGTTTTCAGAGAAAATACCTGTCAAAACGATCGGAACAGCCTGAACCAGTAGGAACCAGCTAAAACTTGTTAAGAACCGGATATTCCAGCCAAGAATCAGTAAGAACCATTTAGAAGCAGTTAAGAACTAGCTATTCCGGCCAATAAATAGTTAGATCCAAATAGGAGCCAGCTATTCCGGCCAAGAACTAGTTAGATCCAGCTAAGAACTGCCTATTCCTGCCAAGAATGAGTACAAACCAGTTAAAACCTGATATGAACTAGCTATTTCGGCCAATAACCACTAAGAACCAGTTAAGAACATGCTATTTTGGCCAAGAACTAGTTAGATCCAGCTAAGAACTGCTTGTTCCTGTTAGGGTTTAGAAAATCCATAGTGAAGTGTCGGTCACCCCAACTATTGTCTAGCATATGTTAGCTCGTAGACATTACGTTATCTATTAGTTAGTTAGTTAGTTAGAGTAACATTGCGGAGGACGGACAGGTCTTTACCCACTCTATGCCTGATCCACAACCCAACAGAGGGAGTATTATGTAAAACAATAAATACCCTCTACATCCCAAGGTAGAGGGTTGGACCTTTCATTTCTTAATCTAACCTTCTCTTTTTTTTTCTTTCACTTTCTCTCTCTAGAAAGGATCCCATCTCCCACTTTCTCTCTCTAAGTTTCTTGCTAAGATCCGAACCATATAATTGATTGTTTGTGTGTTACAATAACAAATATCCGACAATTGGTATCAAGAGCCATGGTTAGATCATAAAGATTGGTTATTTGTGTGTTTTGTCGGTTTGAATTGTATAACCTAAAAGTGTTAAAGTTTGAATTTTGATGGTACTTTGTGTTTAGAATCATCATAAGTGCTTAGGTTTTGGTTTGGAAGGCTTAATTTATCTTGGTTATAGTGTTTTGGAATGGAAAAGTTTAGTTTTTTAAGAGTTTCAAGGAAGCGGTTTGAGTCTCGTACTATTTTCTTGTATGCTGTTTGATATCATTTGGGTGCGATTTGATCTGATCAAGGAAGAGATTTGTCAAGTTCTTGGATGCGGTTTGTCTAGATTCGTTGTATCGGAAGCAGTTTGACTTAAGCAGTTTGACTTAAACGGTTTGACGTAAGCGGTTTGTAATAAGCGGTTTGACATAAGCGGTTTGATTTAAGCGGTTTGACTCAAGCGGTTTGTCTTCAGCGGTTTGATCTAAGCGGTTTGACAAGAAGCGGTTTGAGTTAAGCGGTTTGATAAAAAGTGGTTTCATTTAAGCGGTTTATATTCCAGCGGTTTGACTATCCTGCGATCTAACCACTGCGATTTGATCAAAAAAACTGAGTTTTGACTTTTACGGTTTGACAACTTGCGGTTTGACCACTTGCGGCTTGACCAAAGTTGACTTTTTACGTCAAAACTTCAAACGGCCATAACTTTTGAACCGTAACTCCGTTTTCAGAGAAAATACCTGTCAAAACGATCGGAACAGCCTGAACCAGTAGGAACCAGCTAAAACTTGTTAAGAACCGGATATTCCAGCCAAGAATCAGTAAGAACCATTTAGAAGCAGTTAAGAACTAGCTATTCCGGCCAATAAATAGTTAGATCCAAATAGGAGCCAGCTATTCCGGCCAAGAACTAGTTAGATCCAGCTAAGAACTGCCTATTCCTGCCAAGAATGAGTACAAACCAGTTAAAACCTGATATGAACTAGCTATTTCGGCCAATAACCACTAAGAACCAGTTAAGAACATGCTATTTTGGCCAAGAACTAGTTAGATCCAGCTAAGAACTGCTTGTTCCTGTTAGGGTTTAGAAAATCCATAGTGAAGTGTCGGTCACCCCAACTATTGTCTAGCATATGTTAGCTCGTAGACATTACGTTATCTATTAGTTAGTTAGTTAGTTAGAGTAACATTGCGGAGGACGGACAGGTCTTTACCCACTCTATGCCTGATCCACAACCCGACAGAGGGAGTATTATGTAAAACAATAAATACCCTCTACATCCCAAGGTAGAGGGTTGGACCTTTCATTTCTTAATCTAACCTTCTCTTTTTTTTTCTTTCACTTTCTCTCTCTAGAAAGGATCCCATCTCCCACTTTCTCTCTCTAAGTTTCTTGCTAAGATCCGAACCATATAATTGATTGTTTGTGTGTTACAATAACAAATATCCAACAATTGGTATCAAGAGCCATGGTTAGATCATAAAGATTGGTTATTTGTGTGTTTTGATGGTACTTTTGTGTTTAGAATCATCATAAGTGCTTAGGTTTTGGTTTGGAATGCTTAATTCATCTTGGTTATAGTGTTTTGGATTGGAAACGTTTAGTTTTTGAAGATATTCAAGGAAGCGGTTTGATTCTCGGACTATTTTCTTGTATGCGGTTTGATGTCATTTGGGTGCGATTTGATCTGATCAAGGAAGAGATTTGTCAAGTTCTTGGATGCGGTTTGTCTAGATTCGTTGTATCGGAAGTAGTTTGACTTAAGCAGTTTGACTTAAACGGTTTGACGTAAGCGGTTTGAGATAAGCGGTTTGAATTAAGCGGTTTGACTTAAGCGGTTTGACTCAAGCGGTTTGTCTTCAGCGGTTTGATCTAAGCGGTTTGATAAGAAGCGGTTTGAGTTAAGCGGTTTGATAAGAAGCGGTTTGATAAAAAGCGGTTTCATTTAAGCGGTTTGTATTCCATCGGTTTGACAATCCTGCGATCTAACCACTGCGATTTGATCAAAAAAACTGAGTTTTGACTTTTACGGTTTGACTACTTGCGGTTTGACCACTTGCGGCTTGACCAAAGTTGACTTTTTACGTCAAAACTTCAAACGACCATAACTTTTGAACCGTAACTCCGTTTTCAGAAAAATATCTGTCAAAACGATCGGAACAGCCTGAACCAGTAGGAACCAGCTAAAACTTGTTAAGAACCTGATATTCCAGCCAAGAATCAGTAAGAACCATTTAGAAGCAGTTAAGAACTAGCTATTCCGGCCAATAAATAGTTAGATCCAAATAGGAACCAGCTATTTCGGCCAAGAACTAGTTAGATCCAGCTAAGAACTGCCTATTCAGGCCAAGAACGAGTACAAACTAGTTAGAACCTGATATGAACTAGCTATTTCTGCAAATAACCACTAAGAACCAGTTAAGAACATGCTATTTTGGCCAAGAACTAATTAGATCCAGCTAAGAACTGCCTGTTCCTAGTAGGGTTTAGAAAATCCATAGTGAAGTGTCGGTCACCCCAACTTATTGTCTAGCATATGTTAGATCGTAGACATTACGTTATCTATTCGTTAGTTAGTTAGTTAGAGTAACACTGCGGAGGACGGACAGGTCTTTACCCACTCTATGCCTGATCCACAATCCGACAGAGGGAGTATTATGTAAAACTATAAATACCCTCTACCTCCCAAGGTAGAGGGTTGGACCTTTCATTTCTTAATCTAACCTTCTCTTTGTTTTTCTCTCACTTTCTCTCTCTAAAAAAGATCCCATCTCCCACTTTCTCTCTCTAAGTTTCTTGCTAAGATCCGAACCATATAATTCATTGTTTGTGTGTTATAATAACAAATATCCAACAATTGGTATCAAGAGCCATGGTTAGATCATAAAGATTGGTTATTTGTGTGTTTTGTCGGTTTGAATTGTATACCCTAAAAGTGTTAAAGTTTGAATTTTGATGGTACTTTTGTGTTTAGAATCATCATAAGTGCTTAGGTTTTGGTTTGGAAGGCTTAATTCATCTTGCTTATAGTGTTTTTGATTGGAAAAGTTTAGTTTTTGAAGAGTTTCAAGGAAGCGGTTTGAGTCTCGTACTATTTTCTTGTATGCGGTTTGATGTCATTTGGGTGCGATTTGATCTGATCAAGGAAGAGATTTGTCAAGTTCTTGGATGCGGTTTGTCTAGATTCGTTGTATCGGAAGCAGTTTGACTTAAACGGTTTGACGTAAGCGGTTTGAGATAAGCGGTTTGACATAAGCGGTTTGACTTAAGCGGTTTGACTCAAGCGGTTTGTCTTCAGCGGTTTGATCTAAGCGGTTTGATCTAAGCGGTTTGAGTTAAGTGGTTTGATAAGAAGCGGTTTGATAAAAAGCGGTTTCATTTAAGCGGTTTGTATTCCAGCGGTTTGACAATCCTGCGATCTAACCACTGATATTTGACCAAAAAAACTGAGTTTTGACTTTTACGGTTTGACTACTTGCGGTTTGACCACTTGCGGCTTGACCAAAGTTGACTTTTTACGTCAAAACTTCAAACGGCCATAACTTTTGAACCGTAACTCCGTTTTGAGAAAAATACCTGTCAAAATGATCGGAACAGCCTGAACCAGCTAAAACTTGTTAAGAACCGGATATTCCAGACAAGAATCAGTAAGAACCATTTAGAAGCAGTTAAGAACTAGCTATTCCGGCCAATAAATAGTTAGATCCAGCTAAGAACTGCCTATTCCGGCCAAGAACGAGTACAAACCAGTTAGAATCTGATATGAACTAGCTATTTCGGCCAATAACCACTAAGAACCAGTTAAGAACATGCTATTTTGGCCAAGAACTAGTTAGATCCAGCTAAGAACTGCCTGTTCCTGGTAGGGTTTAGAAAATCCATAGTGAAGTGTCGGTCACCCCAACTATTGTCTAGCATATGTTAGCTCGTAGACATTACGTTATCTATTAGTTAGTTAGTTAGTTAGAGTAACACTGCGGAAGACGGACAGGTCTTTAGCCACTCTATGCCTGATCCACAACCCGACAGAGGGAGTATTATGTAAAACTATAAATACCCTCTACTCCCAAGGTGGAGGGTTGGACCTTTCATTTCTTAATCTAACCTTCTCTTTGTTTTTCTCTCACTTTCTCTCTCTAGAAAGGATCCCATCTCCCACTTTCTCTCTCTAAGTTTCTTGCTAAGATCCGAACCATATATAAGATTGTTTGTGTGTTACAATAACAAATATTCAACAATTGGTATCAAGAGCCATGGTTAGATCATAAAGATTGGTTATTTGTGTGTTTTGTCGGTTTGAATTGTATACCCTAAAAGTGTTAAAGTTTGAATTTTGATGGTACTTTTGTGTTTAGAATCATCATAAGTGCTTAGGTTTTGGTTTGGAAGGCTTAATTCATCTTGGTTATAATGTTTTGGATTGGAAAAGTTTAGTTTTTGAAGAATTTCAAGAAAGAGGTTTGAGTCTCGTACTATTTTTTTGTATGCGGTTTGATGTCATTTGGGTGCGATTTGTTCTGATCAAGGAAGAGATAAGCGGTTTGACATAAGCGGTTTGACTTAAGCGGTTTGACTCCAGCGGTTTGTCTTCAGCGGTTTGATCTAAGCGGTTTGATAAGAAGCGGTTTGATAAGAAGCGGTTTGAGTTAAGCGGTTTGATAAGAAGCAGTTTTATAAAAAGCGGTTTCATTTAAGCGGTTTGTATTCTTGCGGTTTGACAATCCTGCGATCTAACCACTGCGATTTGATCAAAAAACTGAGTTCTGACTTTTACGGTTTGACTACAAGCGGTTTGACCACTTGCGGCTTGACCAAAGTTGACTTTTTACGTCAAAACTTCAAACGGCCATAACTTTTGAACCGTAACTCCGTTTTCAGAAAAATACCTGTCAAAATGATCGGAACAGCCTGAACTAGTGGGAACCAGCTGAAACTTGTTAAGAACCGGATGAATAAATGGTTTTTGTGATGAAACTTATTTTTGAAATAAAGGTTGAATAAATGGTTTTTGTGATGATAACATCAGTAGGTTATCAATCCACCATGGTTACAAAAGGATTGACTAATCCATGAGCAAACGGCTCTGGTAAAGATATATCAAATCCGTTTTTAGTTGACAACTTGCTAATAAGTTGGATGGTCATCAACTCACCATATCAGTAAATGTGAAGAGTTGGCTAGCCCACAAGAAATGGCTTGTGGTAAAGGCAGTGGAAAAACCATTATTGGTAATTAGTTCACCATTAGATAAAAGAACTAACTAGTCAAGAAGGGTACAGCTTTTGGTAAAGACAAAACAAATCTGTTGATAGCTGGTGATTTGCTAAAAATCATATGGTTATCAATGTACCATGGTCTTACACACCAAAACATTTGGCTACTCCAGAGATAATGGCTTTGGTAAAGAGTTCTAAATCCATTGAATTTTCAATGATTCACTTAGATGTGATGAGAATAGTATGCAACGTAAATTGAATTATTGTACACATTGTCATATGTTGCTGTGTTGCTGAAAAGATGGAGATTGCTGGATGCTGCTGTGAAGAGAACAATTCTAAGAGATACTTTGACAAAGCACAGATATTACAGAGATTCAATTTAAAGACTAAGAAACAATCCATTTTTAAAGATGAAGCTGTTAGAGACATATTCACAAAGGAACTTGAAGTCAAGCAAGTAGAATTCAAGTTAGGGGAGGATTGTTGGGATATGAAAGTGCTGAAGATATCAAAGTACTGAAGATATGAAAGTACTGTAAGCTGCAAAGTACTGGAAGAAGTCAAATAGTCAAAGTACTGCTAAAGACAAAGTCAAAGTACTGCAAGATGAAGTCAAAGTACTGCTAGAACAAACAAACTGTTATATTCGTTTATGGAAAGTATTGTATTCTATGTTTAGATTACTTGTCGTACAAGGTTATCAATTGTAAACCGACTAGGATATCCTTGAGCCTATAAAAGGACTCCTAGATTGGCATTAGAGGTACGATTTCAGAAAAAGAGTTTTAGAGTTTACGAATTAAGAGTTTAGAGAAAAGTTCGAATATCTTAGAAGTTGTATTAGAGTATCTGCATAATAAGCAGATTTAGAGTTTATTAATAAAGTTTTTCTTCTTAGCTTTGTTAAGTAAATTCCGCGTACTTAATAAAGATTGCTCAGTGTTTCTTTGTTAATAACTTAGGATTTATCCGAGGTTATTAAACCTTAACAAGCTAGTTTAGTTTGATTAAAGTATATCGATCCAACAAGTGGTATCAGAGCTTGTGTGGAAACTCTGACTAGGAAGAAACCCTACAATATCCAAGATGTCGACTGAAGCTGTTCCACAACCCTCAATCACCTCACTCAGAATTCCAATTATCAAGAAGGGAGAATATGATCTCTGGTGCATGAAGATGAGGCAGTATATTGCCATTACAGACCATGCTCTGTGGAATGTAATTGTAAATGGGAATGAAGTTCCTCAAGAACCCATTCAAATTGCTGGACAACCTCTAGCACCAAAGGCAGTTTTACCAGCAGCAACCCTAAGGAATCAAGAGAAGGCTCTTAACATTCTCCTGTCTGCCATTCCAGATGGTCATCTTCTTAAATTTCATGATGCTAAAGATGCTAAGCAGCTCTGGGCTGCTCTCAAGACCAGATTTGGAGGGAATGAAGCCTCTAAGAAGATGCACATAAACTTGCTGAAACAACAGTTTGAAACTTTCACAGTTGGAGAAAGAGAGAGTCTTGATGCTGCATATGATAGGTTTCAAAATCTCCTCAACATGTTGGAGTTATACAAGGCACAAGTATGAGTTGAGGATGCTAATTTGAAGTTTCTAAGGAGTTTGCCATCTACATGGCATGTGATTGCTACTATGATCAGAGGACAACAAGGATTGGATGTTATGGACTTTGATGATCTCTATCATCAATTGAAGGTGTATGAACATGAGATGAGTGGTCAACCCAGTTCCAAATCTCACAGTATCGCTTTTCTATCATCTGAAAAGAAGAGCAGTACTTTCAAAAGTACTGCTTCTCCTCAAAGTACTGTTTCTCAAAGTACTGCTGTTTACAATCCCCCATCATATGCTCAGCAGGCCCCACCATCTACCACTTTGAACTCAGATGAAGTTGTGTGCTCTTTCTTTGCACAACAAGCAAGCCTACCTGTCACTTATGAAGAGGATCTAGCACAGATTGAAGAAGATGCACTTGAAGAAATTGATATCAGGTGGCAAGTTGCTTTGATCACTGCAAGGATCAAAAAGTACATGAAGAAGACAGGCAAAAATATTGATTTCAAACCAAAACAAGGAATAACTTTTGATAAATCTAAAATTGAATGTTTCAATTGTCAAAAGACTGGTCACTTTGCAAGGGAGTGCAGGTTTGCTAAGTATCAAGCAAACAGAGCATCTGAGAAGCCTAAACTTGAGCTCAAGGAGATTCCAATAACTGAAACAAAGGCTTTGGTTGCTCAAGAGAAGTTATCAGAAGTGGACTGGAGTGAAGAGTTTGATGATGAACCGGTGACTTACTGTATGGTAGCAGTGGAAAATACAGATAAAGACACAGTGGAAGCATTGGACTGGAGCACTGCTTTTGATGACGACTCTGAACATGCTGCTTTGGAATCTGATGATGGCTTTGGAAGATTTTATTGGAGCAAAGAAAGTGAAGATGATTCTGTTCTTCTTGCTATGGTGGCTACTTCACCAACTCAGTCTCCTATCTCTGAGGTATGCTCAAACTGTTATGAGTTTTATCAAAAATTGCTTAACAGTTATGTGATTGAAAGAGATAATTGTATTAGGGCTAGGTCTGAGGTAGCAGGTTACCAAATCACTTTAGAGTCTATAGAAGCTAAAATCATAACACATGAAAATAATGAAATGGCTTGGGCTGAAAAGTATGAACAACAGGATTACCAGTTAAAACTTAGTGAATGGAAACTAAACTGTAAAATTGCTGAAATTGAGAAATTAACTAAGGAAAGAGATGATTTGTTAGCTAAGTTTGCTGCTTGGGGAGAGTCTGGTTTGTCCCATGTTGCTTATGTTGAAAAACAGAGAAGGGCTTACATTAGAACAGGCTTAGGATTTGGAATGGACTTTAGTAATGTAGATGAAAACCAATCTAGTGATCAGGATGATGGTGTTTTTGAGGACATAAACACTAGTGATGATGAGCTCATTAACTATGTAGATTCATCTAGTAATGAGGGCTCATTAAGTGAACCTCCTCCTGAATATAAGAAAGACAATGGTTATCATGCTGTTCCTCATCCCATTAGTCATCACCCCTCTAGGCCTGATGTTTCTCGTTATGGTGTTGACAGTCTAGAGTTTAGGAAGAAGCTTGTTGCTCAATCTAGGTCTGAGAAACCCAAAGAAACTGTTGAAAACAATGTTCAAAATCCAGCAGTACCTTTAAATCAAAGTACTGCTCAACAAGCAGTACCTTCTGAAAAACCTTTTCCAAACAGTACTGCTAAACTTTTTTGGGATAATTTTGGTCAAAACAGATTTTATCAGTCATCAAGAAGGCAAAATAATTTTGGGCATAGACATAGAAGAAATCATTTTGGTCATATGGGTCAAAAAATGTGTTTTGTGTGTTATAGTCCTACTCACTTAATCAAAGATTGTGACAAACACTCAGAGTATCTAAGCAAGTTTTCAAGGAATAAGTCTAACAATCAGAGACCTAGAGAGCACAAACCAGTGTGGACTAATTCAAATAAGGTTAATCACAGAAACTTCACACCAGATCATAGATACCCACATCAGAGAAGAACTTCAGTATCTCACAGTACTTTCCAAAGTACTGCTCAGAGACAAGGTACTGAAAACCATACTTGGGATAGAAATTCTAGGAGATCTCATTATCAACCTAGAAGTTATCACAGTTCATATAGGGGATCTAGATCACAAGAACCACCTGTTAAAACTGAATGGGTTAAAAGGGAAAGTACTACTGAGAGACATACAGTACGTTCAACAAAAAGTGAATCAGATGTTTTTGTGTCAAAAGAAAAAGCCAATAATCTGGTGAAAGAAATTTATGTTGAAAAACCAGAGAGTTTTGAAAATCCACATGCTAAATATCAAAAGCTAATTTTGGATCATAATCTGAGAGATAGTGAGAATTACATACTCAAAGAATTTGAGTTTGTAACTTCTCAAGGGGAACACAAGTCAGTAATGGCTTGGGTTCCTAAAAGTTTCTAACTCTTTTCTTTGTGTGCAGGGCAACCCAGAAGAGGAGCTTAAAGATCATCTTATTGTGGATAGTGGTTGCTCTGGAAGTATGACAGGCGATAAAGAGATCCTGTCTGATTTTAAAAGTATTAGTGGAGGAAAAGTTGCATTTGGGAATGATCCCAATGGAGGAAGGATTACAGGGAAAGGAACAATTAAAGCTGGGAGAATTGATTTTGAGAATGTCAGATATGTGAAGGAGCTAAAGTTCAACTTGTTGTCAGTCTCTCAAATTTGTGATAAAAAGCATCCTGTGTTATTCACTGACACAGAATGTCTAGAGCTTGGTATGAGAGGCTCTCTACTTTCTTATTACAACATGGATACAGGAGGGGAGCTATAGACAAGACTTTATTTATCAAGAGAGATAAGAAGGACATCATGTTAGTTCAAGTATATGTTGATGATATTATCTTTGGAGCTACCAAACAGTCCATGGTTAAGGAGTTTGAGCAGCTGATGCAGAAGGAATTTCAAATGAGTTCAATGGGAGAGTTAACATTCTTTTTAGGACTTCAGGTTAAGCAGTCCAAGGAAGGGATTTTTATTAGCCAAGACAAGTATGTTACAGATATACTTAAGAAGTTTAATTTTGATGATATGAAGGCTGTTACTACACCTATTAAATCTATCAATTCATTGGGAAAAGATGAAGATGGACAACCTGTTGAAGTCAAGTTATACAGATCTATGATTGGCTCTTTTATGTATCTTACTGCATCAAGGCCTGATATCATGTTTGCAGTTTGTTTATGTGCCAGATATCAAGTTTCACCAAAGATCTCTCACCTGAATGCTGTCAAGAGAATTTTTTGTTATTTGAAACAACAACCTAAGTTGGGGTTGTGGTATCCTAAAGAGTCACCTTTTCACTTAGAAGCTTTTTCAGATAGTGACTATGCAGGTGATAACTATGATAGAAGATCCACAACTGGTGGATGCCAATATCTTGGAAGAAGGTTAGTCTCATGGCAATGCAAGAAGCAGACAATTGCAGCAACATCATCTACTGAAGCTGAATATGTAGCTGCTGCAAGTTGTTGTGGTCAAGTTTTGTGGATGCAGAATCAACTCTTGGATTATGGGTTCAACTTTAAGAATACTCCTATCAATATTGATAATGAGAGTACTATTTGTATTGTGAAGAATCCTGTGTATCATTCCAAGACAAAGCATATTCAGATTAGGCATCACTTTATCAGAGACTGTTATGAGCATAGGCTCATTAATGTGGTTAAAGTTCACACGGATGACAATGTAGCTGATTTACTCACCAAAGGTTTTGATGTGTCACGATTCAATCACTTGGTCGTGAGCATTGGAATGATTAACTACTAAGCTATGTTTAAGGGGAGGACTATAAGATGTTAGGTATAGTCCTGTGTATTGCTTGAGGGGAGGATGTTAGTTTATACTTAGATTATATGAAGGTTTTTGGCAAAGTACTGTATTTCCTGAAAGTACTGCTTGGGAAAGTACTGCTTGGGAACGTACTGCTTATGTGGAAAGTACTGTTTGTCGTATTAAAGTACTGTTCCAACGGTAATATTGAAGGGTAATTGGTAGTAACGGTAACTTTGTTATTTAGGCTGTGATTTTTCAAATCTCACCTATAAATAACTTCTTTCCGATTTTCCCTCTCATATTATTACTTCACATCTTTTCCATACTTATCTTCCAATCACCATCTCTTTATTATTCGATACAATCTTTCTATTGTGCTCACTCTTTCAACAATGGTGAATCGTTTAACTGTTTCGAAGCACAATATGGTGGCTAATTTGGACAAGACTGAGGCGAACGTGGCTTTCTATGATATCATTGATTATCTATTTGGGTCGCCTATTAGTTATGCTCTTTTAGTTGAGCCAGATATAATAGAACCATGGATTCAAGAATTTTGGGCTAATGCTAGAGAGAATATGGAGGAAGATGAATATTATATTAGATCCTCAGTTGCTGGGAAGACTATCAAGATTACAGAAGCCTCTATTCGTGATGATTTTTTATTTGGTGATGAAGATGGGGCTATTAGATTTGACAAGCAATTGATTTGGGATACTTTTCGTAATTTCGGTTATGAAGGTTCTTTGACTGAACAAACTTTTAAGAAGGCCTTATTCTGTCCTCAATGGAAGTTTTTGATTCATGTCTTGCTCCATTGCATAAGTTCTAAAAGCACTTCTTGGGGCAGTTTGGGTCAAATATTGCATCTGCAGTGGTTGGTTTAGCTACAGACAGAGTGTTTAACTTTTCACGGCTTATTTTAGATGGAATGCTCTCTCATATATCATCTGGGGCTACTTGGTTGAGGTATCCAAGGTTTATACAGGTTTTCTTGAATAAGAAATTGGCTGATGTTCCAAAACCTGCTACTTTACTACCTGTTATTGTGCAACAAGCTAAAATCTATACTTTCATGGCTAAGAGAAGTAACTTGTTCAGAGGTAAAGATATTCCTTTAACTACATCCATGATGGAAGTTGTACAAGCTGTTCGTGATACAGCTGGAGAGGATGAAGAAACTGAAGGTACTGATACTGACCAAGGTAGTGCTTCACAAAGTACTGCATCTGCAAGTACTGCTTCTCGTGAAGATACTGCTTCGTTACAAGGTGATGTGTTCTTCAGGTCCTGAGGTTCAAGTAGAAATGGAGAGAACACCTACTCCATCTCCACAGCGTTCTGTTTCAGAGGAACATTCACCACTTCAAGGTGCTGCTCCTACAATTCCTCGTGAAGGTTTAACTATGGATAACTATGCTTTGACAAAGGCGCTAGCTAGGTTGAACAAGACTGTTGAGCGTCAAGCTAAAACTATTCGGAAGTTGAAGCGTAACTACTTCTGGTTGAGAAATTTTGTTAAACCATATATTCAAGGTTTCAACTTATGGGTTAAGGAGGAAAACAAACGTCGAAAAGCACTTCATAAGGAATTGAAAAGAAAGAAGGTTCCTAAATCATCTTCTGTCAATTTGGGGAGGAATTTAGAAAAAGAAAATTTGAAAGAAGATGTTATGAAGACAAAAGAATCTGAAGAAGATGTTTTGAAGAAGAAAGAAGATTTTTCTGAGGAACAAGAAGAAGAAGTACAAGTTCAAGGTACTGATGTTCAAGGTACTGATGATCAAAGTACTGAACATCAAAGTACTGAGTTTCATGATACATTGAGGCCAGAAGTTATAACACCAATAACTCCAAGGGTTTTGAATTTTGAAGAAGAAGCTGGTCCTTCTACTATTGTTATAGAGGAAGAGGAGGAAGTTACATTCAAGCCTATTCATTCAGCAAGTGATGATGAAGTAATTGCTACAATGTTGGATTTGTCACAACCAAGAGGAGGAGTTACTATTAGAGAAGCACAAGAAGAAGAACAACCAAGAACTGATCAACCTGCAATTGATCCAAAAGACAAGGGAAAAGGTATTCTGGTTGAAGTTAAGAAAAAGAAACTCACTTTGGCAGAACTTAGAGCATTTGAAGTTGCAAGGAATGAAGCTGCAGCTAGAAAAGTTCAAGAAGAGATAGATGCTAAAGATAGAGAAGAACAAGAAGCTCAAGAAGCTCTAAATAGAGAAGCAGCTCAAAAGGTGCAAGATGAATTGGATGCTGAAACTGTTGAACCTTTACAGTCTCCAACACCTGTTCGATTTATGTCAAGAAGACCTAATTTAGCTAAAGAAAGAAATGCAATGATGGCATATTTAAAAGGAAGAGGATTTAAAGGATTGCAAAAGCTAAATTATGTGGATATGAAAAGATTATATGATGCTGAGAGAGAAGCTTATAAGAAAGATGTTGCAGGCATTAAAGACTTTAGAGAAGAAGCTTATTGGACTGAAGCTGAAAGGAAGAAAAGCTTAAAGAGAAAAAGAAAAACTGATGCTACAGATGTTCAGTTTTCAAAGAAAGAGAAGGTTGAATTAAGATCTGAGACTAGTGATGAATTGAAGAATTATCTCAGAGTGGTAGATTTTGATTATACCAAGGAAGATAATGACATGAAGATGAACAGATCAAAGATCAGTGTTTTCAAAGTTGAGAAATCTAAGAATGGAGATTACATGGTTTTTCACAAAGAAGATAAATGTTTCAAAGTTTTTAAAAGGCTATGGGATTTGCTGCATATAATAGACAGAGTAGATCTATTCTACTTATATCATGCTGTGAAGACTTATTTTGAAGATAATCCATTAGAAGGGATTGGATTGATTTTACATGGGGATCTCATAACCATGTGGGAAACTGATGAAGAGAGCACTGATGATATTTGGAAGGATCAAGAAAACTGGGAAATAGTTTGCTGGAGATTCTTTGAAGAATCTGGAGTTCATGTCTTGGAGCTAGAAAATGGAACAATGATTCACATGTTTGCAGAAAGAAGATATCCTCTTACAGTTGATCTCATGAGAAGAATGCTAGAGCATGGATTGGAAGTAGAAGAGGCTGATGAAACTGCTTGCATGGTGATCAATTTGCTTATAGACTGGACTACCATTGCTGAGAATGATCTATAACTGGTATGATTTTTTGAATAAATACTTTTTGATATATCATTACTTTTATTCAAAGTACTGCTTATCAGACAGTACTTTCATCAAAGTACTGTTTGATGTATTAAACCAGTTACGTAAATTTTAGAAGAAACCTTTTTGCTAAGTAATAAATATTTTTGAAATAAAGGTTGAATAAATGGTTTTTGTGATGATAACATCAATAGGTTATCAATCCACCATGGTTACAAAAGGATTGACTAATCCATGAGCAAACGGCTCTGGTAAAGATATATCATATCCGTTTTTAGTTGACAACTTGCTAATAAGTTGGATGGTCATCAACTCACCATATCAGTAAATGTGAAGAGTTGGCTAGCCCATAAGAAATGGCTTGTGGTAAAGGCAGTGGAAAAACCATTATTGGTAATTAGTTCACCATTAGATAAAAGAACTAACTAGTCCAGAAGGGTACAGCTTTTGGTAAAGACAAAACAAATCTGTTGATAGCTGGTGATTTGCTAAAAATCATATGGTTATCAATGTACCATGGTCTTACACACCAAAACATTTGGCTACTCCAGAGATAATGGCTTTGGTAAAGAGTTCTAAATCCATTGAATTTTCAATGATTCACTTAGATGTGATGAGAATAGTATGCAACTTAAATTGAATTATTGTACACATTGTCATATGTTGCTGTGTTGCTGAAAAGATGGAGATTGCTGGATGCTGCTGTGAAGAGAACAATTCTAAGAGATACTTTGACAAAGCACAGATATTACAGAGATACAATTTAAACACTAAGAAACAATCCATTTTTAAAGATGAAGCTGTTAGAGACATATTCACAAAGGAACTTGAAGTCAAGCAAGTAGAATTCAAGTTAGGGGAGGATTGTTGGGATATGAAAGTGCTGAAGATATCAAAGTACTGAAGATATGAAAGTACTGTAAGCTGCAAAGTACTGGAAGAAGTCAAATAGTCAAAGTACTGCTAAAGACAAAGTCAAAGTACTGCAAGATGAAGTCAAAGTACTGCTAGAACAAACAAACTGTTATATTCGTTTATGGAAAGTATTGTATTCTATGTTTAGATTACTTGTCGTACAAGGTTATCAATTGTAAACCGACTAGGATATCCTTGAGCCTATAAAAGGACTCCTAGATTGGCATTAGAGGTACGATTTCAGAAAAAGAGTTTTAGAGTTTACGAATTAAGAGTTTAGAGAAAAGTTCGAATATCTTAGAAGTTGTATTAGAGTATCTGCATAATAAGCAGATTTAGAGTTTATTAATAAAGTTTTTCTTCTTAGCTTTGTTAAGTAAATTCCGCGTACTTAATAAAGATTGCTCAGTGTTTCTTTGTTAATAACTTAGGATTTATCCGAGGTTATTAAACCTTAACAAGCTAGTTTAGTTTGATTAAAGTATATCGATCCAACACTATAAATACCCTCTACCTCCCAAGGTAGAGGGTTGGACCTTTCATTTCTTAATCTAACCTTCTCTTTGTTTTTCTCTCACTTTCTCTCTCTAGAAAGGATTCCGTCTCTCACTTTCTCTCTCTAAGTTTCTTGCTAAGATCCGAACCATATAATTGATTGTTTGTGTGTTACAATAACAAATATCCAACAATTCGTATCAAGAGCCATGGTTAGATCATAAAGATTGGTTATTTGTGTGTTTTGTCGGTTTGAATTGTATACCCTAAAAGTGTTAAAGTTTGAATTTTGATGGTACTTTTGTGTTTAGAATCATCATAAGTGCTTAGGTTTTGGTTTGGAAGGCTTAATTCATCTTGGTTATAGTGTTTTGGATTGGAAAAGTTTAGTTTTTGAAGAGTTTCAAAGAAGCGGTTTGAGTATCGTACTATTTTCTTGTATGCGGTGTGATGTCATTTGGGTGCGATTTGATCTGATCAAGGAAGAGATTTGTCAAGTTCTTGGATGCGGTTTGTCTAGATTGGTTGTATCGGAAGCAGTTTGACTTAAACGGTTTGACGTAAGCGGTTTGAGATAAGCGGTTTGACATAAGTGGTTTGACTTAAGCGGTTTGACTCAAGCAGTTTGTCTTCAGCGGTTTGATCTAAGCGGTTTGATCTAAGCGGTTTGATTAGAAGCGGTTTGAGTTAAGCGGTTTGATAAGAAGCGGTTTAATAAAAAGCGGTTTCATTTAAGCAGTTTGTATTCCAGCGGTTTGACAATCCTGCTATCTAACCACTGTGATTTGATCAAAAAAACTAAGTTTTGACTTTTACGGTTTGACTACTTGCGGTTTGACCACTTGCGGCTTGACCAAAGTTGACTTTTTACGTCAAAACTTCAAACGGCCATAACTTTTGAACCGTAAATCCGTTTTCAGAAAAATACCTGTCAAAACGATCGGAACAACCTGAACCAGTGGGAACCAGCTAAAACTTGTTAAGAACCGGATATTCCAGCCAAGAATCAGTAAGAACCATTTAGAAGCAGTTAAGAACTAGCTATTTCGGCCAATAAATAGTTAGATCCAAATAGGAACCAGCTATTCCGGCCAATAACTAGTTAGATCCAGCTAAGAACTGCCTATTCCGGCCAAGAATGAGTACAAACCAGTTAGAACCTGATATGAACTAGCTATATCAGCCAATAACCACTAAGAACCAGTTAAGAACATGCCATTTTGGCCAAGAACTAGTTAGATCCAGCTAAGAATTGCCTGTTCCTGTTAGGGTTTAGAAAATCCATAGTGAAGTGTCGGTCACCCCAACTATTGTCTAGCATATGTTAGCTCGTAGACATTACGTTATCTATTAGTTAGTTAGTTAGTTAGTTAGAGTAACACTGCGGAGGACGGACAGGTCTTTACCCACTCTATGCATGACCCACAATCCGACAGAGGGAGTATTATGTAAAACTATAAATACCCTCTACCTCCCAAGGTAGAGGGTTGGACTTTTCATTTCTTAATCTAACCTTCTCTTTGTTTTTCTCTCACTTTCTCTCTCTAGAAAGGATCCCATCTCCCACTTTCTCTCTCTAAGTTTCTTGCTAAGATCCGAACCATATAATTCATTGTTTGTGTGTTACAATAACAAATATCCAACAATTGGTATCAAGAGCCATGGTTAGATCATAAAGATTGGTTATTTGTGTGTTTTGTCGGTTTGAATTGTATACCCTAAAAGTGTTAAAGTTTGAATTTTGATGGTACTTTTGTGTTTAGAATCATCATAAGTGCTTAGGTTTTGGTTTGGAAGGCTTAATTCATCTTGGTTATAGTGTTTTGGATTGGAAAAGTTTAGTTTTTGAAGAGTTTCAAGGAAGCGGTTTGAGTCTCATACTATTTTCTTGTATGCGGTTTGATGTCATTTGGGTGCGATTTGATCTGATCAAGGAAGAGATTTGTCAAGTTCTTGGATGCGGTTTGTCTAGATTCGTTGTATCGGAAGCAGTTTGACTTAAACGGTTTGACGTAAGCGGTTTGAGATAAGCGGTTTGACATAAGCGGTTTGACTTAAGCGGTTTGACTCAAGCAGTTTGTCTTCAGCGGTTTGATCTAAGCGGTTTGATCTAAGCGGTTTGATAAGAAGCGGTTTGAGTTAAGCGGTTTGATAAGAAGCGGTTTGATAAAAAGCGGTTTCATTTAAGCGGTTTGTATTCCAGCGGTTTGACAATCCTGCGATCTAACCACTGCGATTTGATAAAAAAAACTGAGTTTTGACTTTTACGGTTTGACTACTTGCGGTTTGACCACTCGCGGCTTGACCAGAGTTGACTTTTTACGTCAAAACTTCAAACGGCCATAACTTTTGAACCGTAACTCCGTTTTCAGAAAATTACCTGTCAAAATGATCGGAACAGCCTGAACCATTAGGAACCAGCTAAAACTTGTTAAGAACCGGATATTCCAGCCAAGAATCAGTAAGAACCATTTAGAAGCAGTTAAGAACTAGCTATTCCGGCCAGTAAATAGTTAGATCCAAATAGGAACCAGCTATTCCGGCCAAGAACTAGTTAGATCCAGCTAAGAACTACCTATTCCGGCCAAGAACGAGTACAAACCAGTTAGAAACTGATATGAACTAGCTATTTTGGCCAATAACCACTAAGAACCAATTAAGAACATGCTATTTTGGCCAAGAACTAGTTAGATCCAGCTAAGAACTGCCTGTTCTTGTTAGGGTTTAGAAAATCCTTAGTGAAGTGTCGGTCACCCCAACTATTGTCTAGCATATGTTAGCACGTAGACATTACATTATCTATTAGTTAGTTAGTTAGTTAGAGTAACACTGCGGAGGACGGACAGGTCTTTACCCACTCTATGCCTGATCCACAACCCGACAGAGGGTGTATTATGTAAAACTATAAATACCCTCTACCTCCCAAGGTAGAGGGTTGGACCTTCTTTCTTATCTACCCCCAACTATTGTCTAGCATATGTTAGCACGTAGACATTACATTATCTATTAGTTAGTTAGTTAGTTAGAGTAACACTGCGGAGGACGGACAGGTTCTTTACCCACTCTATGCCTGATCCACAACCCGACAGAGGGTGTATTATGTAAACTATAAATACCCTCTACTCCCAAGGTAGAGGGTTGGACCTTTCATTTCTTACTCTAACCTTCTCTTTGTTTTTTCTCTCACTTTCTCTCTCTAGAAAGGATCCCATCTCCCACTTTCTCTCTCTAAGTTTCTTGCTAAGATCCGAACCATATAATTGATTGTTTGTGTGTTACAATAACAAATATCCAACAATTGGTATCAAGAGCCATGGTTAGATCATAAAGATTGGTTATTTGTGTGTTTTGTCGGTTTGAATTGTATACCCTAAAAGCGTTAAAGTTTGAATTTTGATGGTACTTTTGTGTTTAGAATCATCATAAGTGCTTAGGTTTTTGTTTGGAAGGATTAATTCATCTTGGTTATAGTGTTTTGGATTGGAAAAGTTTAGTTTTTGAAGAGTTTCAAGGAAGCGGTTTGAGTCTCGTACTATTTTCTTGTGTGCGGTTTGATGTTATTTAGGTACGATTTGATCTGATCAAGGAAGAGATTTGTCAAGTTCTTGGATGCGGTTTGTCTAGATTCATTGTATCGGAAGCAGTTTGACTTAAGCAGTTTGACTTAAACGGTTAGACGTAAGCGGTTTGAGATAAGCGGTTTGACATAAGCGGTTTGAATTAAGCGGTTTGACTCAAGCGGTTTGTCTTCAGCGGTTTGTTCTAAGTGCTTTGATCTAAGCGGTTTGATAAGAAGCGGTTTGAGTTAAGCGGTTTGATAAGAAGCGGTTTGATAAAAAGTGGTTTCATTTAAGCGGTTTGTATTCCAGCGGTTTGACAATCGTGCGATCTAACCACTGCGATTTGATCAAAAAAACTGAGTTTTGACTTTTACGGTTTGACTCTTTGCGGTTTGACCACTTACGGCTTGACCAAAGTTGACTTTTTACGTCAAAACTTCAAACGGCAATAACTTTTGAACCGTAACTCCGTTTTCAAAAAAATACCTGTCTAAATGATCGGAACAGTCTGAACCAGTAGGAACCAGCTAAAACTTGTTAAGAACCGGATATTCCAGCCAAGAATCAGTAAGAACCATTTAGAAGCAGTTAAGAACTAGCTATTCCGACCAATAAATAGTTAGATCCAAATATGAACCAGCTATTCCGGCCAAGAACTAGTTAGATCCAGCTAAGAACTGCCTATTTCGGCCAAGAACAAGTACAAACCAGTTAGAACCTGATATGAACTAGCTATTTCGGCCAATAACCACTAAGAACCAGTTAAGAACATGCTATTTAGGCCAAGAACTATTTAGATCCAGCTAAGAACTGCCTGTTCCGGTTAGGGTTTAGAAAATCCATAGTGAAGTGTCGGTCACCCCAACTATTTTCTAGCATATGTTAGTTCGTAGACATTACGTTATCTATTTGTTAGTTAGTTAGTTAGAGTAACACTGCGAAGGACGGACAGGTCTTTACCCACTCTATGCCTGATCCACAACCCGACAGAGGGAGTATTATGTAAAACTATAAATACCCTCTACCTCCCAAGGTAGAGGGTTGGACCTTTCATTTCTTAATCTAACCTTCTCTTTGTTTTTCTCTCACTTTCTCTCTCTAGAAAGGATCCCATCTCCCACTTTCTCTCTCTAAGTTTCTTGCAAAGATTCGAACCATATAATTGATTGTTTGTGTGTTACAATAACAAATATCCAACAATTGGTATCAAGAGCCATGGTTAGATCATAAAGATTGGCTATTTGTGTGTTTTGTCGGTTTGAATTGTGTACCCTAAAAGTGTTAAAGTTTGAATTTTGATGGTACTTTTGTGTTTAGAATCATCATAAGTGCTTAGGTTTTGGTTTGGAAGGCTTAATTCATCTTGGTTATAGTGTTTTGGATTGGAAAAGTTTAGTTTTTGAAGAGTTTCAAGGAAGCGGTTTGAGTCTCGTACTATTTGCTTGTATGCGGTTTGATGTCATTTGGGTGCGATTTGATCTGATCAAGGAAGAGATTTGTCAAGTTCTTAGATGCGGTTTGTCTAGATTCGTTGTATTGGAAGCAATTTGACTTAAGCGGTTTGACGTAAGCGGTTTGACATAAGCGGTTTGACTCAAGCGGGTTGTCTTCAGCGGTTTGATCTAAGCGGTTAGATAAGAAGCTGTTTGAGTTAAGCGGTTTAATAAGAAGCGGTTTGATAAAAAGCGGTTTGATTTAAGCGGTTTGAATTCCAGCGGTTTGACAATCCTATGGTCTCACCACTGTGATTTGATCAAAAAAACTGAGTTTTGACTTTAACGGTTTGACTACTTGCGGTTTGACAACTTGCGGCTTGACCAAAGTTGACTTTTTACGTCAAAACTTCAAACGGCTATAACTTTTGAACCGTAACTCCGTTTTCAGCAAAATACCTGTCAAAATGATCGGAACAGCCTGAACAAGTAGGAACCAGTTAGAACTAATTAAGAACTGCATTTTCCGGCCAAGAATCAGTAAGAACCATTTAGAACCAGTTAAGAACTATCTATTCCGGCCAATAAATAGTTAGATCCAAATAGGAACCTGCTATTCCGGCAAAGAACTAGTTAGATCCACCTAAGAACTACCTATTCCGGCCCAGAACGAGTACAAGCCAGTTAGAAACTGATATTAACTAGCTATTCCGGCCAATAACCACTAAGAACCAGTTAAGAACATGCTCTTTTGGCCAAGAACTAGTTAGATCCAGCTAAGAACTGCCTGATCGTGTTAGGGTTTAGAAAATCCATAGTGAAGTGTCGGTCACCCCAACTATTGTCTAGCATATGTTAGCTCGTAGACATTACGTTATCTATTAGTTAGTTAGTTAGTTAGATTAACACTGTGGAGGACGGACGGGTCTTTACCCACTGTATGCCTGATCTACAACCCGACAAAGGGCGTATTATGTAAAACTATAAATACCCTCTACCTCCCAAGGTAGAGCATTAGACCTTTCATATCTCAATCTAACCTTCTTTTTGTTTTTCTCTCACTTTGTCCCTCTAGAAAGGATCCCATCTCCCACTTTCTCTCTCCAAGTTTCTTGCTAAGATTCGAACCATATAATTGATTGTTTGTGTGTTATAATAACAAATATCCAACAATTGATATCAAGAGCCATGGTTAGATTATAAAGATTGGTTAATTGTGTGTTTTGTTGGTTTGAATTGTATACACTAAAAGTGTTAAAGTTTGAATTTTGATAGTACTTTTGTGTTTAGAATCATCATAAGTGCTTAGGTTTTGGTTTGGAAGGCTTAATTCATCTTGGTTTTTAGTGTTTTGGATTGGAAAAGTTTAGTTTTTGAAGAGTTTCAAGGAAGCGGTTTGAGTCTCGTAATATTTTCTTGTATGCGGTTTGATGTCATTTGGGTATGATTTGATCTGATCAAGGAAGCGATTTGTCAAGTTCTTGGATGCGGTTTTTCTAGATTCGTTGTATCGGAAGCGGTTTGACTTAAGCAGTTTGACGTAAGCGGTTTGACATAAGCGGTTTGACTCAAGCGGTTCGTCTTCAGCGGTTTGATCTAAGCGGTTTGATAAGAAGCGGTTTGAATTAAGCGGTTTGATAAGAAGCGGTTTGATAAAAAGCGGTTTGATTTAAGCGGTTTGTATTTTAGCGGTTTGAAAATCCTGCGATCTGACCAGTGTGCTTTGATTTAAAAACTGAGTTTTGACTTTTACGGTTTGACTACTTGCGGTTTGACCACTTGCGGCTTGACCAAAGTTGGCTTTTTACGTCAAAACTTCAAACGGCCATAACTTTTGAACCGTAACTCCGTTTTCAGCTAAACACCTGTCAAAATGATTGGAACAGCCTGAACCAGTAGGAACCAGTTAGAACTAATTAATAACTGGATATTCTTGCCATGAACCAGTTAGAACCAGTTAAAAACTAGCTATTCCGGCCAATAAATATTTAGATCCAAATAGGAACCAGCTATTCCGACCAAGAACTAGTTAGATCCAGCTAAGAACTACCTATTCCGGCCAAGAACGAGTACAAACCAGTTAGAACCTGATATAAACTAGCTATTCCAGCCAATAACCACTAAGAACCAGTTAAGAACATGCTATTTTGGCCAACTATTGTCTAGCATATGTTATCTCGTAGACATTACGTTATCTATTAGTTAGTTAGTTAGTTAGAGTAACACTGTGGAGGACGGACGGGTCTTTACCTACTGTTTTCCTGATCCACAACCCGACAAAGGGCGTATTATGTAAAACTACAAATACCCTCTACCTCCCAAGGTAGAGCGTTGGACCTTTCATTTCTTAATCTAACCTTCTCTTTGTTTTTCTCTCACTTTGTCTCTCTAGAAAGGATCCCATCTCCCACTTTCTCTCTCTAAGTTTCTTGCTAAGATTCGAACCATATAATTGATTGTTTGTGTGTTACAATAACAAATATCCAACAATTGATATCAAGAGCCATGGTTAGATCATAAAGATTTGTTATTTGTGTGTTTTGTTGGTTTGAATTGTATACCTTAAAAGTGTTAAAGTTTGAATTTTGATAGTACTTTTGTGTTTAGAATCATCATAAGTGCTTAGGTTTTGGTTTGGAAGGCTTAATTCATATTGGTTTTTAGGGTTTTGGATTGGAAAAGTTTAGTTTTTGAAGAGTTTCAAGGAAGCGGTTTGAGTCTCGTACTATTTTCTTGTATGCGGTTTGATGTCATTTGGGTGCGATTTGATCTGATCAAGGAAGCGATTTGTTAAGTTCTTGGATGCGGTTTGTCTAGTTTCGTTGTATCGGAAGCGGTTTGAGTTAAGCGGTTTGACTTAAGCAGTTTGACGTAAGAGGTTTGACGTAAGTGGTTTGACATAAGCGGTTTGACTCAAGCGGTTTGTCTTCAGCGGTTTGATCTAAGCGGTTTGAGTTAAGCGGTTTGATAAAAAGCGGTGTTATTTAAGCGGTTCGTATTTCAGCGGTTTGACAATCCTGCGATCTGACCACTGCGATTTGATCAAAAAAACTGAGTTTTGACTTTTACGGTTTGACTACTTGCGGTTTGACCACTTGCGGCTTGACCAAAGTTGACTTTTTACGTCAAAACTTCAAACGGCCATAACTTTTGAACCGTAACTCCGTTTTCAGCAAAATACATGTCAAAACGATCGGAACAGCCTGAACCAGTAGGAACTAGTTAGAACTAATTAAGAACTGGATATTCCGGCCAAGAACCAATTAAAAACTAGCTATTCTGGCCAATAAATAGTTAGATCCAAATAGGAACCAGCTATTCTGGCCAAGAACTAGTTAGATCCAGCTAAGAACTGCCTATTCCGGCCAAGAACGAGTACAAACCAGTTAGAACCTGATATGAACTAGCTATTCCGGCCAATAACCACTAAGAACCAGTTAAGAACATGCTATTTTGGCCAAGACCTAGTTAGGTCCAGCTAAGAACTGCCTGATCATGTTAGGGTTTAGAAAATCCATAGTGAAGTGTCGGTCACCCCAACTATTGTCTAGCATATGTTAGCTCGTAGACATTACGTTATCTATTAGTTAGTTAGTTAGTTAGAGTAACACTGTGAAGGACGGACGGGTCTTTACCCACTGTATGCCTCATCCACAACCCGACAAAGGGCGTATTATGTAAAACTACAAATACCATCTACCTCCCAAGGTAGAGCCTTGGACCTTTCATTTCTTAATCTAACCTTCTCTTTGTTTTTCTCTCACTTTGTCTCTCTAGAAAGGATCCCATCTCCCACTTTCTCTCTCTAAGTTTCTTGCTAAGATTCGAACCATATAATTGATTGTTTGTGTGTTACAATAACAAATATCCAACAATTGATATCAAGAGCCATGGTTAGATCATAAAGATTGGTTATTTGTATGTTTTGTTGGTTTGAATTGTATACACTAAAAGTGTTAAAGTTTGAATTTTGATAGTACTTTTGTGTTTAGAATCATCATAAGTGCTTAGGTTTTGGTTTGGAAGGCTTAATTCATCTTGGTTTTTAGTGTTTTGGATTGGAAAAGTTTTGTTTTTGAAGAGTTTCAAGGAAGCGGTTTGAGTCTCGTACTATTTTCTTGTATGCGGTTTGATGTCATTTGGGTGCGATTTGATCTGATCAAGGAAGCGATTTGTCAAGTTCTTGGATGCGGTTTGTCTAGATTCGTTGTATCGAAAGCGGTTTGACATAAGCGGTTTGACTTAAGCAGTTTGACGTAAGTGGTTTGACATAAGTGGTTTGACATAAGCGGTTTGACTCAAGCGGTTTGTCTTCAGTGGTTTGATCTAACCGGTTTGATAAGAAGCGGTTTGAGTTAAGCGGTTTGATAAGAAGCGGTTTGATAAAAAGCGGTTTGATTTAAGCGGTTTGTATTTTAGCGGTTTGACAATCCTGCGATCTGACCACTATGATTTGATCAAAAAAACTGAGTTTTGACTTTTACGGTTTGACTACTTGCGGTTTGACCACTTGCGGCTAGACCAAAGTTTACTTTTTACGTTAAAACTTCAAACGGCCATAACTTTTGAACCGTAACTCTGTTTTCAGCAAAATACCTGTCAAAACGATCGGAACAGCCTGAACCTGTAGGAACTAGTTAGAACTAATTAAGAACCAGATATTCCGGCCAAGATCCCGTTAAAAACTAGCTATTCCGGCCAATAAATAGTTAGATCCAAATAGGAACCAGCTATTCCGGCCAAGAACTAGTACAAACCAGTTCGAACCTGATTTGAACTAGCTATTCCGGCCAATAACCACTTAGAACCAGTTACGAACATGCTATTTTGGCGAAGAACTAGTTAGATCCAGCTAAGAACTGTCTGTTCCTTTTAGGGTCTAGAAAATCCATAGTGAAGTGTCGGTCACCCCAACTATTGTCTAGCATATGTTAGCTGGTAGACATTACGTTATCGATTAGTTAGTAAGTTAGTTAGAGTAACACTGTAGAGGGCGGACGGGTCTTTACCCACTATATGCCTGATCCACAACCCGACAGAGGGAGTATTATGTAAAACTATAAATACCCTCTACCTCCCAAGGTAGAGGGTTGGACCTTTCATTTCTTAATCTAACCTTCTCTTTGTTTTCTCTCACTTTGTCTCTCTAGAAAGGATCCCATCTCCCACTTTCTCTCTCAAAGTTTCTTGCTAAGATTCGAACCATATAATTGATTGTTTGTGTGTTACAATAACCAATACCCAACAATTGGTATCAAGAGCCATGGTTAGATCATAAAGATTGGTTATTTGTGTGTTTTAGTCGGTTTGAATTGTATACCTTAAAAGTGTTAAAGTTTAAATTTTGATAGTACTTTTTGTGTTTAGAATCATCATAAGTGCTTAGGTTTTGGTTTGTAAGGCTTAATTCATCTTAGTTATAGTGTTTTGGATTGGAAAAGTTTAGTTTTTGAAGAGTTTCAATGAAGCGGTTTGAGTCTCGTACTATTTTCTTGTATGCGGTTAGATGTCATTTGGGTGCGATTTGATCTAATCAAGGAAGAGATTTTTCAAGTTCTTGGATGCGGTTTGTCTAGATTCGTTGTATCGGAAGCAGTTTGACTTAAGCAGTTTGACTTAAACGGTTTGACGTAAGCGGTTTGACATAAGCGGTTTGACATAAGCGGTTTGACTTAAGCGGTTTGACTCAAGCGGTTTGTCTTCAGCGGTTTGATCTAAGCGGTTTGATAAGAAGCGGTTTGAGTTAAGCGGTTTGATAAGAAGCGGATTGATAAAAAGCGGTTTCATTTAAGCGGTTTGTATTCCGGCGGTTTGACAATCCTGCGATCTAACCACTGTGATTTGATCAAAAAAACTGAGTTTTGACTTTTACGGTTTGACTACTTGCGGTTTGACCACTTGCGGCTTGACCAAAGTTGACTTTTTACGTCAAAACTTCAAACGGCCATAACTTTTGAACCGTAACTCCGTTTTCAGAAAAATACCTGTTAAAACGATCGGAACAGCCTAAACCAGTAGGAACCAGTTAAAACTTGTTAAGAACCGGATATTCTGGCCAAGAATCAGTAAGAACCATTTAGAACCAGTTAAGAACTAGCTATTCTGGCCAATAAATAGTTAGATCCAAATAGGAACCAGCTATTCCGACCAAGAACTAGTTAGATCCAGCTAAGAACTGCCTATTCCGGCCAAGAATGAGTACAAACCAGTTAGAACCTGATATGAACTAGCTATTTCGGCCAATAACCACTAAGAACCAGTTAAGAACATGCTATTTTGGCCAAGAACTAGTTAGATCCAGCTAAGAACTGCCTGTTCCTGTTAGGGTTTAGAAAATCCATAGTGAAGTGTCGGTCACCCCAACTATTGTCTAGCATATGTTAGCTCGTAGACATTACATTATCTATTAGTTAGTTAGTTAGTTAGAGTAACACTGCGGAGGACGGACAGGTCTTTACCCACTGTATGCCTGATCCACAATCCGACAGAGGGAGTATTATGTAAAACTATAAATACCCTCTACCTCCCAAAGTAGAGGGTTGGACCTTTCATTTCTTAATCTAACATTCTCTTTGTTTTTCTCTCACTTTCTCTCTCTAGAAAGGATCCCATCTCCCACTTTCTCTCCCAAAGTTTCTTGCTAAGATCCGAACCATATAATTGATTGTTTGTGTGTTACAATAACAAATATCCAACAATTGGTATCAAGAGCCATGGTTAGATCATAAAGATTGGTTATTTGTGTGTTTTGTCGGTTTGAATTGTATACCCTAAAAATGTTAAAGTTTGAATTTTGATAGTACTTTTGTGTTTAGAATCATCATAAGTGCTTTGGTTTTGGTTTGGAAGGCTTAATTCATCTTGGTTATAGTATTTTGGATTGGAAAAGTTTAGTTTTTGAAGAGTTTCAAGGAAGCCGTTTGAGTCTCGTACTATTTTCTTGTATGCGGTTTGATGTCATTTGGGTGTGATTTGATCTGATCAAGGAAGAGATTTGTCAAGTTCTTAGATGCGGTTTGTCTAGATTCGTTGTATCGGAAGCAATTTGACTTAAGCGGTTTGACGTAAGCGGTTTGACATAAGCGGTTTGACGTAAGCGGTTTGACATAAGCGGTTTGACATAAGCGGTTTGACTCAAGCGGTTTGTCTTCAGCGGTTTGATCTAAGCGGTTTGATAAGAAGCATTTTGAGTTAAGCGGTTTGATAAGAAGCGGTGATGAGTGTCTAAATACTCATCATTTTTGTACCAATTAAACTGCAAAAACATCTGAAAACACTCAGAAATGCATCAAAATGATAAAAATATCACAAATAAGTGTTTTATGTGTTTTAAATGCAAAAATATCAAAATCTGGTGAAAAACGTATCAAGTTTGCATAATTGGCAGTTTTAGTCCCCCAAGTTTCAAAAATTGTCAAAAACAGTCCCTGGTAAATCTAAATAAAGAAAAATATCATTTTAAGCCCTTAGGGATTCTTGAGTTGTCAAAATTGGTCCTTGAGATCAAAAATTGCAAAATTACAACTTCAGTCCCTCAAGTTTTGAAATTGTCACAAATAGTCCTTGGAATTTTGAAAATGTCAGCTTTGGTCCTTGTACTATTGAAACTTGTCATTTTCAGCCCTTGTGACAACTTTGATAAATTGGCGGAAATGGTCCTTGGTCTTTCAGAAATTACAAGTTTAGTCCTTGTATTATAAACCTTCCAAGCCCTGTCAAAATGGAATTGAACCCCTGCCACTTATCCCTTTTGACCCCCTGTCATTTCCCTTTTTGGACTGCCAGGTCAAACCAAAGTCAAACAAACAGCCTTTGCCGCCACCTCCTGTTTATCTCCTTCCAAGTTGCCTGCTCCTCTGCAACCTCTCACCCATCACCTCCCACCTCACCTTATCTCCTCAAAACCTCACCCACATAATCATCACACCTACTCCACCCCCCCCCCCTAGTGCTAGCTCAGTCCACACAGGTCAAAATAGGCTTTCCCGCCAAAAATGATCAAATGGCCAATATCAATCCTAGGCATCCAATGGTTGAGATTAAAGATGGGATACATTCAGAAGAGGTGAGAGAAGCTGTTTGGATATAAATAAGGGAAGAAGAAGGAGAGGACAGCCAGTAGTTTAGTTTTATTTTCTCTTGTATGTCGTTTTTAACATTTATGCTTTAATTTAAGTTTAAAGATGTAATCTTTTGTTATATTGTACTCAAATTAAGTTGTTTAATCAATACAATCTGTTTTCAAGTGTTAATTCAAGGCTTTACTTAAGATTCAAATTTTCATATTCAATGTTTGAAAATCCATTTTCATATTCACTGTTTGAAAATCCATTTTCAAACTCTTTTATCCAAACCATTAGTAGACTATTATTAAGTTCACATGAGCTTGTTTGAGCTATTTAAAAGTTTCAAGCAACTTGGGTACTTGGTCAATGAAAGTCAAAATGGGTGCATTTGGAAATGGAAATGATGTTGGGCTAATGCTGAGCATGGATATGGGTTGAATTAGATTAGGATAGTGTAGGGTAGGTTCTGTATAAGCTACTGCATAAGTTGGACCTCTTGTGAGTGTTGTTTATCTCATTTTCAATTTTAGTTCAATTTGCAGTTTATGTTTGTGTTTGTATCTGTGATCATTATATGGCTTGAGCTTGGTTATTTAGTAGTGATTAGGGTCACCAGAGTTAGTTTAAGTTGTAAAATGAGATAAATCAGTAAGGAGCTTAGTTTAAATTAGTGAATCAGTGTCTAAAATAGTGTTTGGTTCAGTTGGAATACCAAAGCTTAAGCTTTGGATTTTGCTTAAAACCTGCATACTCAGTCTCAAATAGCATCACTTGACTCAATGCTGTCTTAATATTGCATCTGCAAGGCTCAAAAGTCAAAATTACTTCTCTACTGTTCTAATCTCACAACTGTTAGGATTTTTAAAAATCAAAAACTTGTTTTATGTTTAAAACTCATAGATATAGCTTGCATTAGGTTTAATTCATTTTATAACATCATTCTCAGTCCACAAAGTTGGATCAAAGTTCATGAAAGTCAAAGTTCAAAATCTGTCAAAAAGTCAAAAAAATCTTGGAAAACTCAGTTTCCACCAACCTAGAGTGATTTTTCTTGGATTCATTCTTGAGTCAAATCAAATGAAACTCTGGGTTTTAGAAGTTCAGTTGGTCTAGTTTCTTATTAGGATTTTTATAGATTTTTAGCAATTTTCTATAAGCCTCAAATAAGCTTGTCAAATAGGCCTTAAATGCCCTGTTCACAACTCAGTGAACACTGAGTTTTGTACAGTTTGTGCAGGCTTCTCAACAAGCTCATCAGAGCTTGTCTAGGTCTCATTTTTGGATTTTAAGTACTTGGCCAGGTCTAGTTTAGGTTTCAATAACTGGTTTTGATTTCCAGCTTATTGGTTGGCTTGTGCTTAAGCTCAAAGTAGGCCTCAAATCTGTTTTTTAGCACTTAATCTCAAATAGCCAAATCTTAGCATTTGGCAATTCAGTGGTTAAAAGCAGTTGAGATTAGTTGTTTTCTAGTATTTATAGCATATTATAGCCTCTGTTTCAGTTTGGTAGCTTATAGTGTCCATTTGCTTAAAATAAGTGCTTATTTATAAGCACTTGACATAGCAGTTGCATTTTCCTACACATAACCCCATGTTTTTATATTTTTCCTAGATTCTAAATATTATTTTAGACTTTTCTTGAATTTTTCACATTTTTCTAGGTCTGTTTGCTATTTTTCTTAATTAAAAACAGTTTTTAAAGCATTTTTAATTAGCATTTAATACAATTAATTAAGAAAAGGTTCAAAAAAATAATTTTTCATTTTTCTTAAGTTAAGATAAATATAAAAAGACAAAAAAATATTTTTCCAGATTTTTCTTAGTTAAATTTGTATTTTTAAGTAATATAAGTAGTTTTAAATAGTTTTTAATTCATAAAAAATCCAAAAATAATCAGAAAAATACAAAAATAGTTTTGAAAATTCTCTTTTGTTATTTTAGATTTTTCTAAGTCATAATTTTATTTTTCAAGCTTTATTTCATATTTTCTTGTATTTTAGGCTATTATTAAATAGTTAAAAATAGTTTTTAATTAATAATAATTAATTAAATAGTTATAAAAATAATTTTATTTTTCTATACATTTTCTTTTATCATTAGGTTTGTAAAAATGTCATTTTCATATTTTTAGGATTTATACTGCTTTAGTTTCACATTTTTCTTTTGTACGTCGCGTAGTTTTTAAATTAAGTTTTATAAAAACATAAAATCAAAAACATCATTTTGCAAATAGTGATAGCGTTTATTTAATATTTTTTATCTTTTTAATTCTCTTTAATTTGCATTTAAGCCCCTGTAGTTTATATACTTTCTCTTTTAGTATAATCAATCATATCTCCTTATCCGTTCAAATCTTCTCGATCACTAAACGTTTGATTATTCTCGCACGGCTCGTTGGGACATAACGACCTGGGGAAACATTATACTCTCCTGATCTAAATTGCATTTGGTGTTTGAACTGTTTTAAGTTCCTTACGGCTGGTCATTCACAAGTGGCTAGCTTGCGTGAGAAAACTTGACGGTTTTGCACCAATCAAATTTTGGCGTCGTTGCCGGTTCATTGCATTTGCTTCTGAGCTGTTTTAAGTTTCTTACGGTCGGCCATTCACAAGTGGCTGGCTTGTGTGAGAAAACTTGACAGTTTGGAGCGAATCAAATTTTGGCGCCGCTGCCGGGGAGCAGTGCTAATAGTCTTACGTTTAGCAGATTAGTGATTTGAATATTCACTCCTTGTTTATACCATCTATATGTTTATATTTTCTTTTAAAAATCAAAAACCCAAAAAGATTTTCATTCTTTGTTTTTACATCATGTTTTTCAAAAATACCAAAAATATTCATCTTAACCCTCTTACCCTTTTTGATTCTTTATCCCTTTACCCTCTATCCATTTGATTCTTTTTCTCATGGAATCTCTCGACTGCGACGAATTCTGGGACGAAGTTGAAAAACTTCAGACTTTATCACAAATGTCAAGAATTCGTGTTGTTCGTGATGATCCATTAATTCTGCGTAGGGAAATGGAACGAGAAACCGGGGTGACAAAGGACCAAGTACTTCCCTCTCATAATGGAAGTGCTAAACACGTCCAACCTACGGTTATCCAAAGACCTAACCCCTCAATTGCTCCTAAGCCGTCTAGAATTGATCCTAAACTTTCACGATTTACGGTTAAAAGCAAACATGCAGAATTTAGACCGGTGACTAGCAAGAATGACTTGCCTAATCTTCACGTTTCTCAAGAACCAGAACCAGAGACCATAACGGAAGTGGTGGAAATTGCTAGCTCTCAGAGCACACCACTTGTCCCACCTCCGGATTTTTCAAAATGTTCTTCGAGACTTGATAGTCATTCAGATCACCATGTTGGTTTTATTGATTCTTTGAATAAACCGATTCCTTCTCATAACTCTCAAATGAAATCGTTTATTCCTTGTGTCGGTTGTGGTGAGCCTCTTTTTGGTTCACCCTGTCGTTGGTGTACGTGTGTACAGTGTGGTAATGATATTCGTAACGGGAGTTGTTTGTTTTGTGGTTCGAGGAATTCATTTGATTATGATCCTAATCAGAACTCATTTAACGACCCCTCAAATTTTTCCAATTACCCACCACAGCCCGACTTATCTTCATATAACCAACCTAACTGCTGTGAATTTTGTGGAGGTCCTCACCAAGGATTTGAGTGTCAATCCGGAAACACGTTTGTCTATGAACAGTTTTCCGGTGATGCTCAGAACTTTGGTTATGACCAATATCCATATAATTCACCAGTCCAGACTCAGCAATTTTACTGTTGTGAGTACTGTGGAGGTTCCCATTTCAGCTCTGATTGTCAAACAGGGAATCCATTTCCTTGTAACAATTACGACTATCCATATCACGACCAACCTCCGCAGTGCCAAATGATTCAAACTCCTCAGCAAACCCAACAAGACACTTATCTAGAGCTTCTGGAGTCAGTGAAAAGAACTGAGGAGTTGTGTAAAACAGCATTTCATAATGTTCCCAGTATTTCTTGTGTATATTGTGGGGGTCCTCATAATGATTATCAATGTCAACCTTCCGGTTTTGACAAATCTCCACTCCCACAATGTCCTGTCATTCAAAATTCACATGAGAAATCCATGGAAGAATTGCTAGCTGAAGAGCAGGCTGCTAAAATAAAATCCCAAATTGCCTTTGAAAATTTTATTAGGGAATCAATTGCAAAAGAAAAAGCAGCCAGATCTAGCTCTCAATTTCGTTTTATTCCTGATGACTGTGATGATGAGGATACACTTGATTCATCAAGTTCATCAGATGATATCCCAGCAGTTGAGAGTCATTCTCAAACAACTGCTTTTACACCCGAGGTTCCCACTCACTCTCTGAACATGGGGGACGAGCATCTTGACACTGTTCCTGAAAAGGAATCGGACGAATTCATAAAGTCTAGTGTTGAGAACCTTGTCCCAATCCCGAGAGAGTCTCAGGGAACTTCTGATCATGTGTGTGATTCTCTTTCCCCTCCTGAGTGTTCAAAAGATCATTTTGAAACTTTCTCCGATGTTACCGATGATTGTACTTCTCATGGAAACATCGAGTATGTTGAGGCATCACTCCCACAGTCTGATGCTGATCATCATCTTGAGGAGTTCACCAATGAACTCACTCACATCAATCCACTTTCATCGGAAAGTAATGATAGTCTTTTTGATTTCAAAGCCGATCTGGGAGAGACTGAAAGTCTCCTTGATAATGATCGTTCACTCACTTCTTATCCCAACAGTCCAATAGAGAATATTAATCACTTTGTTCCTGAAACATTCAAAACTACTTTCACCAATCCTCTATTTGAATTCGACCCTGAATTCACCTTAAATTCTGAGAATCCACTCTTTGATACTCAGATTGAGGATAGTGATGAGTCTACAGTGGAACAAGAATCCACAGATTTACATCTTGTGATTGATTCTCTTCACGAGGAGCTCGCCGGTGAACTCACTCATATCATATCTCCGCCGGAGTATGATAACTTCCATTTTGATCTGGACACACCCTTAATATGTCTTGATCAAGTAAGCTTAACTGTTGAGATTCATGAAACTATGAATTCTCCTATTGAGGATGAAGAGTTAGTCATGATTTTTATCATGATTTTCTTTCTTTTCTTCATATATTCTGTGGCTTCTCCTGTTCTTCACTCCTTCGGGAATGAAGACATTATCTTTGACCCCGGCATTTCCATGTACCATTTGTGAGCCGGTTCTATGTATATCTCATCGGTGTGGAACTTTCACGTACTTCAATGTTTATCCAAACATCTTGAATGAAAGTCCGATGGAGATTGTCTCTTCCACTTACTTCCCCATGAGCAAATTAATTCGGGGTCGAGTCAAGCTAGCGACTCGGTAATCAAAAACAGTAGTTAAACATGGGTTTTCACCCGTGTGTACCACCCTAGTGTGGGGGAGATGCCCCACATGTTGTATATAGATCTAAAAAATGAACGAAAATTATAAATGTTAAAAAAGAGAATAATTGTTGTGTTTCTACACTTAGCTAGTAATGTTATCTTTTTACGTTCTAAGTTTCGGCATAACAGCCGGTACTTTGAATATTGAGGACAATATTCATTTCTAAGTGTGGGGGGGAAATTCTGGTGAATTTGATCATAAATGTACCCTTTTAGTCCCTTTTTTCCCCCAAAATGGCCAAATTTTAAATTTTTTTTTAGTGGAAGTACTATGTACTAAACACAACAAATGGTAATCAGTCCACCATGTCTAACCCACATAAGGATTGGCTAATCCAGGAGCAAACGGCTCTTGGTAAAGATATCTCAAATTCGTTGACGGCTTGCAATTTGCCCAAAATTGTATGGTATTCAGCTCACCAAGCGGTTTGATAAAAAGCGATTTGATTTTAAGCGGTTTGTATTCCAGCGGTTTGACAATCCTACGATCTGACCACTGTGATTTGATCAAAAAAACTGAGTTTTGACTTTAACGGTTTGACTACTTGTGGGTTGACCAAAGTTGACTTTTTACGTCAAAACTTCAAACGGCCATAAATTTCGAACCGTAACTCCGTTTTCAGCTAAAACGATCGGAACAGCCTGAACCAGTAGGAACCAATTAGGACTAATTAAGAACCGGATATTCCAGCCAAGAACCAGTAAGAACCAGTTAAGAACTAGCTATTCCGGCCAATAAATAGTTAGATCCAAATAGGAAACAACTATTTCGGCTAAGAACTAGTTAGATCCAGCTAAGAACTGCCTATTCCAGCCAAGAACCAATATAAACTAGTTAGAACCTGGTATGAACTAGCTATTCCGGCCAATAACCAGTAAGAACCAGTTAAGAACATGTTATTTTGGCCAAGAACAAGTTAGATCCAGCTAAGAACTGCCTATTCCTATTCGGATTTAGAAAATCCATAGTGAAGTGTCGGTCACCCCAACTATTTTCTAGCATATGTTAGCTCGTAGACATTATGTTATCTATTAATTATTTAGTTAGTTAGTTAGAGTAACACTGTGGAGGACGGACGGGTCTTTACCCACTATTTGCCTGATCCACAACCCGACAGAGGGCGTATTATATAAAACTGTAAATACCCTCTACCTCCCAAGGTAGAGGGTTGGAACTTTCTTTTCTTAATCTAACCTTCTCTTTGTTATTCTCTCACTTTTTCTCTCTAGAAAGGATCCCATCTCCTAATTTCTCTCTCTAAGTTTCTTGATAAGATTCGAACCGTATAGTTGATTGTTTGTGTGTTACAATAATCAATATCCAACAATTGGTATCAAGAGCCATGGTTAGATCATAAAGATTGGTTATTTGTGTGTTTTGTTGGTTTGAATTGTATACCCTAAAAGTGTTAAAGTTTGAATTTTGATAGTAGTTTTGTGTTTAGAATCATCATAAGTGCTTAGGTTTTGGTTTGGAAGGCTTGATTCATCTTGGTTATAGTGTTTTGGATTGGAAAAGTTTAGTTTTTGAAGGGTTTCAAGGAAGCGGTTTGAGTCTCGTACTATTTTCTTATATGCGGTTTGATGTCATTTGGGTGCGATTTGATCTGATCAAGTAAGCGATTTGTCAAGTTCTGGGATGCAGTTTGTCTAGATTCGTTGTATCGGAAGCGGTTTGACTTAAGCGGTTTGATGTAAGCAGTTTGACATAAGCGGTTTGACATGAGCGGTTTGACTTTAGCGGTTTGACTCAAACGGTTTGTCTTCAGCGGTTTGATAAGAAGCGGTTTGATAAAAAGTGGTTTCATTTAAGCGGTTTGACAATCCTACGATCTGACCACTGCGATTTGATTAAAAAAACTGAGTTTTGACTTTTACGGGTTGACAACTTGCGGTTTGACCACTTGCGGGTTGACCAAAGTTGACTTTTTACGTAAAAACTTCAAACGGCCATAACTTTTGAATCGTAACTCTGTTTTCAGCAAAATACCTGTCAAAACGATCGGAACAGCCTGAACCAGTACAAACCAGTTAGAACTAATTAAGAACCGGATATTTCGGCCAAGAACCAGTTAGAACCAGTTAAGAACTAGCTATTCCGGCCAATAAATAGTTAAATCCAAATAGGAACCAGCTATTCCGGCCAAGAACTAGTTAGATCCAGCTAAGAACTGCCTATTCCGGCCAAGAACCAGTTAAGAACATGCTATTTTGGCCAAGAACTAGTTAGATCAAGCTAAGAACCGCCTATTCCTATTAGGATTTAGAAAATCCATAGTGAAGTGTCGGTCACCCCAACTATTGTCTAGCATATGTTAGCTCGTAGACATTACGTTATCTATTAGTTAGTTAGTTAGTTAGAGTAACACTGTGGAGGACGGACGGGTCTTTACCCACTGTATGCCTCATCCACAACCCGACAGAGGGCGTATTATATAAAACTGTAAATACCCTCTACCTCCCAACGTAGAGCGTTGGACCTTTCATTTCTTAATCTAACCTTCTCTTTATTTTTCTCTCACTTTCTCACTCTAGAAAGGATCCAATCTCTCACTTTCTCTCTCTAAGTTTCTTGATAAGATTCGAACCATATAATTGATTGTTTGTGTGTTACAATAACCAATATCCAACAATTGGTATCAAGAGCCATGGTTAGATCATAAAGATTGGTTATTTGTATGTTTTGTTGGTTTGAATTCTATACCCTAAAAGTGTTAAAGTTTGAATTTTGATAGTAATTTTGTGTTTAGAATCATCATTAGTGCTTAGGATTTGGTTTGGAAGGCTTAATTCATCTTGGTTATAGTGTTTTGGATTGGAAAAGTTTAGTTTTTGGAGAGTTTCAAGGAAGCGGTTTGAGTTTCGTACTATTTTCTAGTATGCGTTTGATGTCATTTGGGTGCGATTTGATCTGATCAAGGAAGCGATTTGCCAAGTTCTTGGATGCGGTTTGTCTAGATTCGTTGTATCGGAAGCGGTTTGACTTAAGCGGTTTGACGTAAGCGGTTTGACATAAGCGTTTTGACATAAGCGGTTTGACTTAAGCGGTTTGACTCAAGCGGTTTGTCTTCAGCGGTTTGATAAGAAGCGGTTTGAGTTTAGCGGTTAGATAAGAAGCGGTTTGATAAAAAGCGGTTTGATTTAAGCGGTTTGTATTATAGCGGTTTGACAATCCTGCGATCTGACCACTGCTATTTGATTAAAAACTAAGTTTTGACTTTTACGGTTTGACTACTTGCGGTTTGACCACTTGCGGCTTGACCAAAGTTGACTTTTTACGTCAAAACTTAAAACGGCCATAACTTTTGAACCGTAACTGTGTTTTCAGCTAAATACCTGTCAAAATGACCGGAACAGCCTGAACTAGTAGGAACCAGTTAGAACTATATAAGAACCAGATGTTCTGGCCAAGAACCAGTTAAGAACTAGCTATTCCGGCTAATAAATAATTAGATCCAAATAGGAACCAGCTATTCCGGCCAAGAACTAGTTAGATCCAGCTAAGAACTGCCTATTCCGGCCAAGAACCAGTATAAACCAGATATGAAGTAGCTATTCCAGCCAATAACCAGTAAGAACCAGTTAAGAACATGCTATTTTGGCCAAGAACTAGTTAGATCCAGCTAAGAACTGCCTATTCCTATTAGGATTTAGAAAATCCATAGTGAATTCTCGGTCACCCCAACTAGTTTCTAGCATATGTTAGCTCGTAGACATTACGTTATCTATTAATTAGTTAGTTAGTTAGTTAGAGTAACACCGTGAAGGACAGACTGGTCTTTAACCACTGTATGCCTGATCCACAGCCTGACAGATGGCGTATTATGAAAAACTATAAATACCCTCTACCTCCCACGTAGAGGGTTGGACCTTTCATTTCTTAATCTAACATTCTCTTTGATTTTCTCTTACTTTCTCTCTCTAGAAAGGATCCCATCTCCCACTTTCTCTCTCTAAGTTTCTTGCTAAGATTCGAACCATATAATTGATTGTTTGTATGTTACAATAACCAATATCCAACAATTGGTATCAAGAGCCATGCTTAGATCATAAAGATTGGTTATTTGTGTGTTTTGTTGGTTTGAATTCTATACCCTAAAAGTGTTAAAGTTTGAATTTTGATAGTACTTTTTTTGTGTTTAGAATCATCATAAGGGCTTAGGTTTTAGGTTTGGAAGGCTTAATTTATCTTGGTTATAGTGTTTTGGGTTGGAAAAGTTTAGTTTTTGAAGAGTTTCAAGGAAGGAGTTTGAGTCTCGTACTATTTTCTTGTATGCGGTTGATGTCATTTGGGTGCGATTTGATCTGATTAAGGAAGCGATTTGTCAAACTCTTGGATGCGGTTTGTCTAGATTTGCTGTATCGGAAGCGGTTTGACGTAAGTTGTTTAACATAAGCGGTTTGACTTAAGCGGTTTGTCTTTAGCGGTTTGACATAAGCGGTTTGACTTAAGCAGTTTGACTCAAGCGGTTTGTCTTCAGCGGTTTGATCTAAGCGGTTTGTTAAGAAGCGGTTTGAGTTAAGCGGTTTGATAAGAAGTGGTTTGATAAAAAGCGGTTTGTTTTAAGCGGTTTTATTCCAGCGGTTTGACAATCCTGCGATTTGACCAATGCGATTTGACCACTATGATTTGATCAAAAAAACTGAGTTTTGACTTTTACGGTTTGACTACTTGTGGTTTGACCACTTGCGGCTTGACCAAAGTTGACTTTTTACGTCAAAACTTCAAACGGCCATAACTTTTGAACCGTAACTCCGTTTTCAGCAAAATACCTGTCAAAATGACCGGAACAGCCTGAACCATTAGGAACCAGTTAGAACTAGTTAAGAACCGGATATTCCGGCCAAGAACCAGTAAGAACCAGTTAGAACCAGTTAAGAATTAGCTATTCCGGCCATTAAATTTGTTCCAAATAGGAACCAGTTATTCCTGCCAAGAACCAGTTAGATCCAGCTAAGAACTGCATATTTCGGCTAATAACCAGTACAAACCAGTTAGAACCAGATAAGAACTAGCTATTCAGGCCAATAACCAGTAAAAACCAGTTAAGAACATGCTATATTGGCCAAGAACCAGTTAGATCCAGCTATGAACTGCCTATTCCTGTTAGGATTTAGAAAATCCATAGTGAAGTGTCGCTCACCCCATCTATTGTCTAGCATATGTTAGCTCGTAGACATTACTTTATCTATTAGTTAGTTAGTTAGTTAGAGTAACACTGTGGAGGACGGACGCGTCTTTAACCATTGTATGCCTGAACCACAGCCTGACAGAGGGCGTAATATGTAAGACTATAAATACCCTTGATGAGAGCTTATTCACTCATCATTTTTGGTCAAATCTGAACTGCAAAACATCTAAAAACACTCCGAAATGCATCAAAATACTGAAAATATCTCAAAATTGTGTTTTATATGTTTCAGATGCAAAATTATTGAAAACAAATGAAAAACGAACAAGGTTTGCATAATTGGCAGTTTCAGTCCCTCGACTTTCAAAAATTGACATAAATAGTCCCTGAGCACGTATTTTAAAAGAAAAGTCACCAAAGGTCCTTTTGGAATCATAAATTTTCATAATTAGTCCTTTGGTGAAAAGTTCCAAAAGTTTTGAGAAATTACAGTTTTGATCCCTGGATTTTTAAAATGATCATGTTTAGTCCTTGGAATTTCACAATTGGCAAAAATGGTCCTTAACTTATTTGAGATTTACAAGTTTGACCCTTGGACTACAACTTCATAATTTTCAGTCTTGGTCCCTACATTTTCAGTTTGGCAGATTTAGTCCCTAAAGTATTAAATGGGTTTACATCTAATCCTAGTCCAAATCCACTAAACTGCCTTAGCCCACCCAAAGTCCAATACCCGTCCAATACATCAACCCGGTACCCAACCCGAGTTAAAAAAAACCTCACCCACCACTTTCTTCTTCCTTTTTCTTTCCCTCCAAAAACACCCTAGCTTTCTCTGCTTCCCAAATCCCACCATCCCAGACACTCCACCTCCAACCTCCTCTTTTACCCAACCTCACCATACCCCAAAACCACCTTCATCCTCTTTACCCAGTTATAACCAAATCCTAAACCCACTATCACTCTTTCCCTCTTTCCATGATCATCCAAGTCAGCAATCCAAGTCAAAAAGCCCCAGTGGATGGCTCAAATGAAGTCCAATTGGTACCTACTTAATCAAGGGCTTGGATTAGTAGCAGAAAAGCACAAAGCTCCATTTTAGCTGTTTATACCTCACACAGGAAGCACAACCTTGAAGAGATTGAAGACCAAGATTGTAGTATAAATAGGAAACTCTTGTAGCCATTCATGGGCACCCCTAGTTTTAGTTTAAATTGAGTTTTTCTAGTTTTTAAGTTCTATTGTAATTTACTTTTTTAAAAATCAATGAAAAGCAATTTTTTTTCAGTTTCATGTTTTATATGGTTAGATGGTTGTTCAATCTTATTTGAAAGTTGTTAAATGTTTTTAGTTTAGACATCAAAATAATCTCAACAAAAGGGGGTCAAGCAAGTTATTTAAAACTTCAGTTAAAGCGTTTTTCACCCATAAAGGAGTGTTTGGTTATCCCTTGTAAACTGGTCAAAACCTTTTTCTGACCCGTTTGACTTTTTCAGTTAAACTCACCTATAGGTTAGAAGTCCATTTTTACATGTCTCCGTTATGGTTTTAATGCAATCAAGTTAAAATGACAAATCTGTTTTCTTTCTTTTAGAGGTCTGTACAGGACGGTAGCAAGGCTGCTGTTCTTGTGATTTTTACTCAGCTTATTGGAAGTCAAGGTTGGAAAGTTTTGTTGTTTCGCGAGTCCTGATATTGCTAACTCACCCTGTGTCTATTTGTGTTGCATCAAAGATCACACTAGCTTAGTTTAAATCTTAGTTGAAAATCTGTTTTTGCATAACTTTGTGTTATGTACTAGCAGCATAGTTGTCCCAAACCAGTCACTGAAACAGCTTATTTTAAGCTGTGTTAATGCCTGTTTCATCCTCCAAATCAGTTTTATTTAATCCTTGCCATGCTAACTTTTGTTTTCTGGAGCTGTCTCAATCATTGGAAGGCTTTTGGTAGCTTAAAAAGAAGCCCCAAGTAGCCACTTTGGACTGAATTGGGCCTGCAACTGTAACAGGTCATTGTTTTTTTTACTTCTTAGCTTATTGGTATTTCAGCCTAGCTTATTTAAGTTAGTAAATACTTAGTTAGTGCATTAGATTAGATTAGATCATTGGAATTGCTTATTTAGTGCTCACTTGTAGTTTCCCTTTTAATGCTTATTTTACTTGCTTAGTACTTATTTGATCATTCTCTCTAGTTTAGGATATCCCTTAGATAAGCTCACTATGCCAACTGTTTCACCCATTTTCCTTTTTTTGCTTATTTGAGCCTTTTCTGTGTATGTTGTAGCTTATTTGTAACACCTTTTGCTTAACTTCCAACTTGTCCAATTGCTTTTTGCTTAATTGATACCACTAGCATTAAGGTGTGTTTGTTTTTCTGTCCAATGCTGTACCCAATAAGCTGTACAAGCAGCTTATTAACTGGTTTTCTAGAGTAAAAATTTCACAAAAGTTACTTATTGTGATCCTATCTTCAGTTGCAAAAAAAAAAAATATTTGCAAAAAGTGTAGGAGCCCAGATTCGAACCGGGGTCTCCTCACTCAGAAACCAAAGACCCAACACACACCCTCCCAACCAACGCGCCCTTGGGACTTGTCTCGTTTTATTTTACACAAACTAATCTTTTAACCCTTAAAGACAGTTTTGCCAATAAGCTCTTTTGAGCTTATTCACAGCTTATTTTCCTAAACAACCAAACTGTTTCTTATTTTTCTTAGGTTCAGCTTAGTTAGAAGTAGTTTTCGTGATTTTTTCAGATTTTTCTCAAAGTGTTTAGTATTTTTAATTATTTAATTAGATTAAAATAGTTTTTAATTCATAGTAATTAATTTAAAAGCCAAAAAAATACCCGGTCTTTTTCTAAAATTATTTTTAGTCAATTAGAACGTAGGAAAGTTGATTTCACACCCGTAGCCCTTAAATTGCAAAAAAATTTACGTTTATGGCTCGGGTTGTTTCTCGGTTTTTACGTTTTTACGTTTTTGCACCCTAGGACTTAGTGTAGCTTCGTTTTATCATTCCTTTGGCTTAGTGTTAGTTTATTTTTAGTTTATTAGGGTTCCCTTTCCTTAATTACCTTCCCGTTAATTAATTTGTAGAAACGTAATTCAAAACAAACAAATCATCAAAAACCAATTCAAGTTCAAATCACGAAACTCAACGATTCCTTCCATTCACACCTCGTTGGGACACGACCCGGGAAATCACTTTTCCGGTATCACTTTTATCACACCCGTAAGGTTTGGTACGTTGACCTTTTTCCTAAAGGGTTGATTTGTCGAATTTTACGGTTATTTTGATATACGTTGATATTGTGTTTGTTTTCACCACTCACTTCACAACGAATCAAATTTTGGCGCCGCTGCCGGGGAGGTGTGTTGCGACAATATCGTGAAGTTTTTGCGATTAGTGACTTGAAGAACCTTCCTCGTGAAGTTATTGTTTTTTTATAAAAATACAAAAATACAAAAATATTTTTCTTTTCTTTGTATATATATGTAAAAGATTAAAAATACAAAAAGATTTTCCTTGTTGTTTTAAATAATATAGAAGACACAATCAATATAACATTCTCAACTGAGGTGTTATCATTATAAGTTCCCGAACAAAAGATTTAAAACTTGCCTTTGTGTCGCTCGTGTTTTGGTTTATTTCTATCAGTTTAACAAACTGTGTGAGGGGTATAAGGACGGCCTGACATTAAATTGCGGCTGAAAAGAGACGGGTTTTTAATAAGCTTCGTGCTGACCTACAAAGTCTCTCCGCTCCTTTGTGCGTTTTACTTATAGAAGTGATCATTTCACGTGGGATTATTGGTTTAAGTTCACTGTTGTTTTGCCTCGGTCTTGTTTTAATTGAAAGTGTTGTTTTTGGAAGTGCATGCGCACTCGCTCGCAAGCTCGTAGACGTAACCGTAACCAAGCAAACGTACCCGAGATACGTACCGTTGAACAACCCACCATGACACAAAATCAAGCTCCCGATCTCCGAACGATGGAGGAGCTTTGCCAACCCACGATGGATGGACGAGGCGGTCCAATTGCCCCGGTCAACATCGAGGCCACGGATTTTGGACTTAAGCATCACATGATTCAACAAGTCCAAAGTTTTTGCCAATTTCACGGATCACCGGGTGACGATGCCAACAAGCATCTCGACAAATTTCTCACCGTCACCCAAAGTATGAAGCAAAATGGGGTCACCGATGACGCCCTTCGCTTATACCTCTTTCCATATTCTTTGACGCTTCATGCCCACAGTTTCAAATTACCATCTCTTGTGACGATAACTGTACACTTTCGAGTTTGTAGAGACTAGAGATTGTACTTGTAATTTGGCCAAATCAAAGAGAACTTTTTTGCAATTTACTTTAAATTATATTTCAAAATATTATTTAGTCCAAACAAGCGGGGGCATCCGCGCGTTGCTGCGGGAATGTTGTGTTTAATCTAAGTCGAAATAAAAGTATTGTAATTTTTTTTTGTTATTAAGGACTATATTTGCAAAAGGTCGATAACGGGGGACTAACGGTGCGATTTACAGCTAACTTGAGGGACTAAAAGCGTAAATTTCTTATGAACAGTACACGCACTATTCCTCACTGTTGTTTTACTGTAGCAAACATTGTTTTGCACTGTTTCGTACTATAGCAATAGTATTTTCCTTTTTAGTCCCTGAAATTGACGGTTTGTTGCAACGTTAGTCCTTAGGGACTAACGGTGAAAATAAAAGTTAACCTTAGGGGCTGTTTCTGTTTAATATTTGCACAGAAATAGCCCATGAATTTACTGTTCCGTTACAAATTTACGTCACGGCTGTTAGATAACAACTGTTAAGGACTAGCTTTGCAATGACCAATAACCTCAGGGGCTAAAACGAGGCTAACATGAAATTTGCGTGTGAACGGTTGCTACAGTGATCCAAATGGGTTTTAGTATATATCTATATGTATACTATATAAAATGAAAAAATGGTCAAAGTGGAAAATGTTGAAAATTGAATGTTGAAAACATGGTCAATGGAGAGAGAAATACATAATATAATTAATACTCTTATTAAAACACCTCATTACTTAAAAATACAATAATTTATTCACATTGTTCAACCAATTAAAAGCACCTCTACCAATTAAAGCCATCCGAAACGAACAAGAAAGGACCCGTTGAAACCGATACCGGGTTGACTCGGGACGCTTCAAACCCGGCGGGCTGACCCGGTTTAATTTGACCTGTTTTCGACCCAACCTATCAGTTTGACTCGGTTTAAATCGACATGTTTTTTTATCGGAACGGGTCAACCGGTTGAACCACCTGGGTCAAATCGGGTTTCAAATATGACAATTATATGAGAAACGATGAAGTAGTTGTGGAACCCGTGACAATTTGTTTTTAAAGGAGAGACCAAGTAATTGTAGTTTTTTGTTTATTTTGCTTTGACAAATGTAATTTGTCATTTTTATAATGTTATTTAAAAAAAATGTTGTTTTTGCATCAGTTAAGGGACTCGCATATATAAATCATCTTTTAAAAGTTAATATATACTATGTAGCTATTTGTCAAGTATATCAATAATGTTATGTAAGTTTATTAAAATCACAAAAATTAAATAGTATTGTTATCTTTAGCGATAATTATTTGTACCCCAAACAAATAGTTTTGAACAATGCATAAATATCTATGCAAATTGATAGTACAAAATAATATAATTATAGTGATATCAAATTTGCACAGTTACAATTTTAAAAGCCACATACTAAATGATAAATGCTACACATGTAAAAAAAAGTACTTATCACTGCCTAAATTATCGACAAAACAAGAAAAATCGGTCACACGTGTTGGCTATACCTCTAAACAACAATATAATATTGCCAACTACATAATACCATTGCTTTTTGTAATGCTTGAATCTATTATTACTAAAAATCTTAATAACTTAAAACAATCTTATTAGAAAATATACTTCCACACTTAGATCGACTCCACATAATTTTTTTAAAAACTATATATTTATGCTGCTATGCAACCACGCATCAGAATTGTAGTTATTCGAAAATGATTCTCTAATATTACAAATACAATTTGTTGAAAGAAACTTATGGGTCATCGGAATTTTGCAGAAAACTAGACATCGCTACCGCTAGGCGCGGATACTCGTCTAGTTATAATAAAATGTAGCATTGTTCATTTTAAACAAAAGATCGTTTACTTCAACATTTCTTATGTATCATTGAACGACATTTTTTTTTACCTTGTCGTTATTAAATAAAAGATGTAGGTAAATTTTATACGCACACACTTGCTTTTCATTTCACACACACTAATTACTGTTGGGTCTATTATTGATTTGATAATACAAAACAAGAAGAATGAAACATGAAGGACTAAAAGTGACAAGAAGGAAACTACAAAAAGATGGAGGATTTGGAAGATTCTAGAAGATATGCTTAAAAGATTATTTAGTTTCCTAATTGTATTGTTTCCTAATTATAATATGATTCCTCTTGTAAACCCTAGATGTCTCTAGTATATAAAGAGACATAGGGTCATTAGTTTTAGCACGTATCTACAAGATGTAGACGTCTAAAGGTGTGTGTGTGTGGGAACCTAGACGTAGGGAAAACGTCTAGGGTTTAGTGGTTTAGTTAGTTAGTGTTAAAGATCAAGTCTTTGATCTTTATTATTGTTTAGTTAGTTTATGATAATGAAAAACCTTGTTCATTATAACGTTAATTCTTATTGAATATTCCACTTTCGTTATTATGTGTTCCTAGATATAATATTAGACCTCGTCTAAGAGCTTACAACGATTTTCACAATTGGTATCAGAGCCTGGGGCTCGTGATATCTAGGATTACAAGGTTTTATGTGTCGAAGAATGATGAAAAAGAAGAAAAAATTCGGAGCTCAAATTTTCGTATTTTTATACAGCACTGTTTTGAAACGGCGATAACTTTTTCGTTAACCGTTGGATCGGGACGAAATTTTAGGTGGATGTTCTTTATATACTAATCTAACTTTCCACCGGAGGGATTTTCGATTTGAGCTTTTATGCAAAAGATATAAGGTGTCGAAGTTGGCTGCTGAAGGATTTTAAAAGTACTGCTGGAACAGTACTTTGGGTTTGTGATCGAATTTTTAAGGTTTACTCAAGGTTTTTATTGGCAAAAATTTACTGTTGAAGACGGTCTACAAATCTAAACGGGTAACTATTCATGCCTCGTTAAAAGTTTTTATGGTCATATGCCTATTTATCAATTGATTCGTTTGATTGGTTAGTTCATGTGATCTGATATTTAATTTCGAAATTGGTCATTGTATTGGATAATGATATCATTAATGTGAACGCATGAACAATGAATTGTGTAAAAAGAAATACTGGTTGCACATGGATTATGATATATTTATTGGTTCGCATGTGATTGGTCTAACGAAATTGAAGAATGGTCCTACATTATTAATTGGTGCATTACAGATTATTGGTCACGTGAATGGGCAAAGTACTGGTTTTAATTAGATTATTGATCACGTGACTATGTGATCGTGACCTTTGGATTTTGATTGGTTGCTTGAGATAATAGGATGGATGATCTTCACGTGGGACTACATGGTTTATATTTGAAGATGAGATTCGGTGAGGTGAGACATATGGGAATTAAGATGGTCTAGCGTTTTGATTGGTCTAAAGTTTAAGATATTCATATGTGATTGCTGTTGTGATCACGTGAGGTGTTATAGAGTGTTTTTGATTGGATGAGTTTACGTGGGAATAGGATTCAATGTTTAATATTGATGAGTTTTTCAAAGTACTGCTACAAGTTTCGAAGGTACTGTTACTCAGGTTTTTAAAAGTACTGCTCACGCATGATTTATGAACGTACTGCTATACACGAGTTTGTAAAATGTACTGCTGGTCGAATTTATTGAAAGTACTGCTGAAGTTATTTGAAAGTACTGCGTTTTTCTTCAAAGTACTGCTCAGACGAGATCGAAGTACTGCTCGGAGGTTTTTGAAAGTACTGGTAATTTGTTAAAGTACTGCTGCTGCTTATCGACTTAAAGTACTGCTTGGATGCAAGGTACTATTGCTCGTATTAATTTTGAAGGTACTGCAGTTTATATGAAAGTACTGCAGATTTTGATGAAAGTACTGCTCCTTCCCAACATACTGTTCATGTTTTATTACGAGAAGATTTTTGATTTAAGGGGAAGTCGAGCATATGGTTATGGATTTTTGGATGACACACACACAGAGAGGTTATTGTTTCACACACACAGGAAGAAATTTATGTTCTTAAAAGGATTTAAAAAGGCTCGTTATGGAGATTTATTGAAGAATTGATTACGAAGAGGATTATTTATCACTTATTTGAAGGTGAAGTGGAATTGCTTGGTATGTGTTCTTATCATCTAGCTTGATGAATCTAGCAATGTGTGATTTTTCTTATAATGCTCTATGCACACATTGTCTATCACTTGAAGGAGTTACATTGTAGTGCTCAGTGTCTCATATAGTTGAGGATTCTTTTCAAGGGATTGCGGTCTACTTATATTCGCTTCGTATAAGTATGGAGTTCCGTGGATGTTAAAGATTTAAGACACAAGTTTGGGAAATTTTACTTCTTCATCAAGTTCGTTATATTTGGTTTTCTTCACAAAGTAATCATTACAAGGAGCTTACAGATTTTGAAGAATCAAGAAGATGGTTAACATATGGTTTTTAGGAGAAGCTTATTGTTAAAAGTTTAACCATCTACATGCATCACTCAAGGGGAAGTGGTTGATTTTTACTATTGTTGATCATTATTACTACTCTTAGTTGGAGTTTTCTACTGTTTTGGATCCATTTTTCTTATGATGCGTAATGGTGGGTGATTTAAAGCATTGGAAGTCTTAGATTGGAAGTGTGATATTGATTCGTGGTGGTCAAGATCATTATTTGCATACGTTCCCTATTTAGATAATAACAAAAGGGGGAAGAGATGTTTGAGTGACATGTTTTAGTCAAGGGGAAGATTGTTTCATTCATGGCGAGATTTAATTATCTCAACTTCTGCTACTTCGTCTAGGGAAGTTCGTACAACAATCGTGTTTGTTTTGTCATCATCAAATAGGGGAAGATTGTTGGGTCTATTATTGATTTGATAATACAAAACAAGAAGAATGAAACATGAAGGACTAAAAGTGACAAGAAGGAAACTACAAAAAGATGGAGGATTTGGAAGATTCTAGAAGATATGCTTAAAAGATTATTTAGTTTCCTAATTGTATTGTTTCCTAATTATAATATGATTCCTCTTGTAAACCCTAGATGTCTCTAGTATATAAAGAGACATAGGGTCATTAGTTTTAGCACGTATCTACAAGATGTAGACGTCTAAAGGTGTGTGTGTGTGGGAACCTAGACGTAGGGAAAACGTCTAGGGTTTAGTGGTTTAGTTAGTTAGTGTTAAAGATCAAGTCTTTGATCTTTATTATTGTTTAGTTAGTTTATGATAATGAAAAACCTTGTTCATTATAACGTTAATTCTTATTGAATATTCCGCTTTCGTTATTATGTGTTCCTAGATATAATATTAGACCTCGTCTAAGAGCTTACAACGATTTTCACAATTACACCATCAAAAACACACATATAATTATCAATCACAAAAAAACCCCCTTAAGAATCAGTGATGAGTGTCCAAATACTCATCATTTTTACATAATCTAAACTGCAAAATCATCTGAAAACGCTCAGAAACACATCAAAATGATCAAATTATCACAAATCAGTGTTTTATGTGCTTTAAATGCAAAAATATCAAAATCAGATGAAAAATGTATCAAGTTTGCAAAATTGGCAGTTTTAGTCCCCCGAGTTTTAAAAGTTGTCAAATCTAGTCCCTGGAAATTCAAAAATGTGGAAATTCATCATTCAAGGTCCCTGAAGTATTCTAAGTTGTTTAAAATGATCCTTGAATGATTCTTTGGTCAATTGGCAAGAAAGGTCCCTTAACTTTGGAAAATTACAAATTTAGTCCTTGGACCTTTGAAAATGGATTTTATGCAAAAAGGGCCCTTGTTTTATCAATGTTTGTCAAAATTGGTCCTTGTGAGAAGTTTGGAATAATGGCATGATCAGTCCTTGAAGTTTGGCAAAATTACACTTTTGGTCCTTGTTTACCACATAAACCAAATCGGATCCTATTTTAATATCACTAGGCCCAAAATCCAATCCAAACCCAACTGTTAGCCCAAATCCACTTGACCTTGACCCTTTGCCCTTGACCCCCAGGTCACATCTCCTTTTGACCCCAGTCACTACCCCATTTTGACCCCCCTTGTTATTATTTATCCTCGGTCAACAAAGTCAAACCCACCCTTCTACGCGCTCAAATACCAGAAACACTGTACACTGTCTCTCCCAAGCCTGAAACCTCAAAACCATGACTGGTTTTCCCACTTTTTCAACTCCCCCTCCCATACCATGTCCCCTCCAACTCCTATACACTCCAAATTCTTTAATTATCTAAACCAAACTCATTAAAGCTAAAAACCTGCTAAGTGGAAAATTGGCGCCAAAAAGCAACTTGGACGGTTCTGATGATTCTAGCCAATCCAATGGCTCAGATATGGTGGGAAAGTTTCAGAAGACATGTGGGATTGTGGAAAAGTCTATAAAGGAGAGAGAGTTGCATTGAAAATGAGATATCTAGTGTAATTTAGGTTTTTATTGTCGTTTTAGCTTTCTTTTCAAGTCCAGTGTATGTTTTAGCTCTTAAACTCTGTATTTCAAGTTTTCATGATATAATAAAGCTTTTGTGAATTATCAATTTCAGTTACAAGTTCTATTTACAGTTTATGAAAAATCTCATATTTATGCAAAATCTTAAGTTTGATCAAATGGTGTTTTCAGTAGTTTGTATGGACTGATTTAGTACATGTAAGCTCCCATATAGCTTATAAAAGCTATTAGAAACAATAAAAATTAGTTTAGACTAAAAAATCAAAAATCACCAAAAATAGCAATTAAATAGTTCAAAAATAAAAAAATCACTTGGAGAAGGAATTCACAGCTGGAGCAAGGTTTATCTTGGATGGCCTTGGTTTAGAGCTCTGTGGAGAGCATTTAGGATTGGTTCTCAGTTCCTAGTTCTCAGTTTCTGCTT
>BPTQ01000005.1:354949454-354994284 GCA_019973895.1 Chrysanthemum seticuspe | reverse complement strand
GGATTTTAGTGGTCAAGGGACCAAACCCGATATGGATCAAAATCACAAGGAGAGGATCAGTTAATTTTCTTCTATGGACCAATTTTGTTAAACTAGACAAACCATAAGGACGATTTATGGAATTCACTCTTTATATTACAATCTTCAGTTATAACCTTTAACTTTCTCAACAGCTTTGAAGAAGAGTTTTGATGTACAAATTCATTCATATATGAGTGTTGATTGACACACGTAGTTTTTTTTAGATTAAAATACACGGTTGGTCCCTAAACTTGGCAAGACGCATCGCGATGGGACAAAACTCGACCTTTTCATCGCCACAGGTCCAAAACATGGCCTTTATATGCCAAATTAGTCCCTTGACCAATTTTCCGTTAGTCAAGGACTGTTATTTTCCCCATGTTCCTTGCACATGAGGGCAAAATTATCATTTCATTGTTTTGGTTAATTATTTTGGTGGTAAGGCTGGTACAACCTTAGGAACTACGGTGTATTAAATCAATAAAATTATACCGTCACCACCACCACCCTTCCTTTATCTCTTTTTCCTACTTCTCTCTCTAAATTTCTGCTTCTCTCTCTAAAATTAACCATCACCATAGAATGAAATAATGAATTTGTATGCAATATTATCAAGTATACAATTGCAAAAAAAATTACAACAAAACATGAAAATTAAGTATATATTAATACCAAACATATTACAATCATATAAACATACTACTGGATTGGACAATCCCAAACAGAGATACAATAAACATTGTCCATGGAGCAGGATCATTATCTGAATGAACCACCGACATACCTTGTATCCCTTTTAGAATCTAAATGTCAGCGAGTGTTTTATGAATCCTACAACAATAAATAGGTATCATAAGCATCCATAAATACTCACAAAAAGTGCAAAAATTATAACCGGAAACTAAAGATGATGGTTATATTTTATCGCCAACGTGTCAAAATGGGTGAGATACAAAAATCCAAAATAAAGTTATAAAGAAAGGTCAAATGGATTGAACATGAAGTGTATTTTCCAATGCAATATATATAGAACATATTAACCAAAAAAGTTGATAAAAAAGTGTTTTAAAAAACTGTACCAGGAATCATTGTTTGACCCATTAACCGACCTTCCCCTTTTACCAACTTTACCAAAAATAAGCAATCACGAAAAAGAATACTTGTAATCGAAGTCTACCTTCTTGCAAGTTTGGCTGCTTCTTCACATCTAAGAAGTTATGCATATAACCCATCCGAGGCTATTAATTCATCGTGTGTCCCGATCTCCATTAACGGACCATCCTCCATCACAGCAATAAAATCAGCATTTTTTATTAAAGAAAGCCGACAAGCAATAATGATAATTGACCGTCCTAACATCAAGAGATCCAAATCCTCCTGAACAAATCTTTCAGCTTCAAAGTCTAGTCCACCTGTCACCTCATCAAGAAGGAGAATAGACGGGTTCGAAAGCACTGCCCTTGCAACAGATAGCCTTATTTTTTGTTATTCTGCTAATGATAACCCAACTCTGCGTATCTAAAAGTAAAAAAAAGAAAGTTTCTTTGATTTAGGTTAGAAATCATAAATAAATAAATAAAAGAGAACCACCATCACAGCCTTATAATTCTACCTGTGTGTCATATCTGTTAATACAAATAAGCCGTAAAAACGTTTATTTATATTTCACGATCTTCTAATGTTTTGTCGATAACAAACGTAAAATCATTTTAACGAAACAAATAAAATACGTAAACTATTTGATTCAACAGTTTTCTAACACACTTTCGTTTTCACATAAAACACTAAAACAAGTATAAGTGATTTTATGTTTTAGACATACATATGTACAACAACTAGTGTTTACATATTGGGCTAACATATACTTAACTAAGTGTATACTAAAATGGGTAAAACAAATATATAATAAAATGGGTAAAAACTAGCAAATAGTATTGACCCATAATCCATGGTTTTGTACAAACCACTTAACCAAGCTCATTGTATTCTAGAGATACATTGTATCTAGAAAGAAACCATGGATCAACCCATAACCCATGACCCATGACCCATAACCAAAAATACCCATGGGTAAAGAGGAGCATCCCACGGATCCCTAGCTTTACACTAGCCGGATCCCTTGTGGGAGGGATCCGGGGAACAGTGAACATTTTCCTCTATAAATAGTGAGCCATTTCTTCCTTTTTGCTCACTACTTTTCACACATACTTCCTTCAAGTATTGTACCTTTCTAACCTCAGATCTAAGAGATCTATGTAGTTTGTCTTTTGTTTTTGTGTGATCTTCTAGGTTCCTCTTAAAGGAGAGATCACCACATCTTGAATTCGAGCAAGCTCAAGTCCATGAGTTGCCATGCTTCGTCATCATCAAGACATTTGAAGTTCTCTTGTTGATAGTTCTTTCTTTCTCTATAGATGTTGAAGGCATTAGTGAAGGATGCCGAAATAGTCAAGACGAAAGCATTAGTGAAAGATGCTAAACGTCCGTGTCAAAAGCATTAGTGAAGAATGCTAAAGGTGTCAAGACGAAGGCATTAGTGAAAGGTGCCAAGCGTTGTGTCAAAGGCATTAGTGAATGATGCCTAAGAATCAAATCACGTGGCATTAGGGAAGAATGCCTAGTTCGTATAATCGATGAGGTGCATCGTTATACATATAAATATTTGTTTATTTCCAAAGATGGTGATATCCTTGATGGTGTTGTAACAAGGAGTGGATCTCCTTAAGATTAGTTGTTGTGTTTTGATGGGTAGTAGTTCCTCCATAGTAATGGAACTAGGTGCTTAGCCTAGTACCTAATAAAGGGTAGGCGACGTTGTGTAGGTGTGGTTCACCTTGGAGTGAAAGAACCCGATGGTTAGCCTAGCACCGTATAAAGGGTAGGCGACGTTGTGATAGGTGTGGTTCACCTTGGTGTAAAAGAACTCGGTATTTAGCTTAGTACCGGAAAAAGGTTAAGCGATGTTGTGAAGGCTTCTCCGCCATAAGGAGATTGGTGTAGTGTTTATGAACTCTCGAGTAGGTGACTCGGGGAGTGGAGTAGGGCAAGGAAGGTGTCCTTGTAGCCGAACCACTATAAATACTTGTGTCGTGGTGATGTGCTTCTTACTATTTATCTTTCATTACACGTTTACGTATCTATCTATCAACGTCCAACATAAACAACCAAATAGATTGACATAAGTCGATCTATATATTTAAAAGGAAGTTTTAAATTGGTAAAACTATTCAACCCCCTTCTAGTTTTTCACAATTGGCATCAGAGCTTCGTTACCAAGTTTCTTAGAGTATGTTGTACTTTAAAAACTTGATACGATCCGTGTATGTTTGAAAACTACAAAGAAGGATTTTTTCTGTCATATTTTTTTTATAATATGTTTATTGTTGGACAATGATAGAATGTTCTAACAGTTTCCTTGTTAAGCACTTTCATACTTGGATTCGGGCCTACTAAGAAGATCATGAACAAACCATATAAATATTTCTTCTCTATAAGAATATTTAGCTTCTCACACATGAATATGGAGACTCCAAGAAGATTACTAAAGCATGTCTTCTAAATAACCTCTTAAGAAAGATATTTAGCAAATGTATGATCATTCATTATTAACATTTGTTAGCATCATTATTTTTGGAAAATTTAGCGCACTTGTGGGATTAGTTCACACCTGGTAATGGGTTAGGAGGTACAGAGTGTACACCCATAAGGTCCATGAACACCCTCACTCTTATAGTGGTTTGTATTGGTAGTGTTAGTTGAAAGTACTGCTGTGGTTTCCACTGAAGCTGTGTTTCCACTGAAGCAGTGTTTCCACTGAAGTAGTTTTTCCACTGAAGCAGTATATCCACTACTAGCGCTATGAAAGTACTGATGGAAGTACTGCTTGTAACGGGCTTTAACCAATTCAAGTGGCAGTTACAACTGCATTATGACCATGTTTAATTGGTCATGTAACCACTAACGACTATAATGGGGATAATTATGAGGCTATTAATGGGCCGATTAATACTCATAATTCCATTTTGACTTGCTAAGAGTAACCTCCTATAAATTGGAGATCTAATCATGCATGATGGACACACAGAAAACGATTAAAACTTATAAGCGCAAGGTTTATTGATTTGTGCCTAATTCAATAACAAACATTTGGTCTTATCCCAAGTAGATATTCGTGATACCCAGGAATTTGGGTCAAATAGTTTACTTTGGAAAGTGATCACACGATTCCAAGTGATATCCGGTAACCACCTTTTGTTTCTGCTGAATTGGTATTAGTTTCTGCTGACATTGATTATCTAACGCTGTTCTTAGAGACACACCACCAACAATCAAAGTAAACTATTTTGTGATAATCAATGGAAACTGCTGCAATGAAACACATGGCTTCAAACTTTTCTAAGCTGGACAAGTTTGAAGGGGTGGACTTTAGAAGGTGGCAGAAGAAGATGCATTTCTTGCTGTCAAGCATGAGTGTGGTGTATGTGCTAACCACTCCTATTCCTGATGATGGTGATGATGCCACTGTGGAGCAGATTAGGAGGAGGAGCAAATGGGAGAATGATGACTACATATGCAGAGGCTTAATTCTCAATGGTATGTCTGATTCTCTATTTGACATTTATCAGAACATTGAATCTTCCAAAGAACTGTGGGATTCCTTGGATGCCAAATATATGGCTGAGGATGCATCAAGTAAGAAGTTTCTTGTTAGTAATTTCACAAATTACAAAATGACTGATTCAAGACCAGTCATGGAACAATACAATGAACTTCTTGGAATACTTGAAAGGTTTACACAACACAATGCACATGGATGAGGCTACTTCAGTCTCTTGTGTCATTGAGAAACTCCCTCCTTCTTGGAAAGATCTCAAGCATACCTTGAAACATAAGAAAGAGGAATTAACTCCGGTTAAGTTGGGCAGTCATCTGCGCATTGAGGAATCTCTCAAAGTGCAGGATAATGACAAGCCAAAGAGTAGCAATGCTGCTGGTACATCTGTTGTCAATATGGTAGAGCATAACAACTCCACCAGGTACAATGACAACAAAGGTAAACGCAAATATCATGATAACAGAAGGGCAGATCCTAACAAGAAGGCAATACCTACTTGTTGGAAATGTGGCAAAACTGGTCACATTAAAAGGGATTGCAAGGGTGTTAAAGTTGGTGGTAAAGCCAATGGATCAGGCACTAATGGTTCAGTGAGTGGTGGTTCTTCCAACTCAGTGAAAGGTCAGAATATGGTTAATAAGTCTTTTCAGATTTATTATGTTACATATGTATCTGAATCTCATTATGTGCATAGTGATGATGTTGCGTGGTGGGTTGACTCTGGTGCAACAGTTCATGAGTGTAAAGATAGAAGCTGGTTCAAGACTTATGAGTCACTGAATGATGGTTCTATTCTTAACATGGGAAATGAGTCAACAGCCTTGGTGTATGGTCATGGTTGTGTAGATCTTAAGTTTAGTTCTGGAAAGATTGTAACTTTGTTTAATGTTATTCATGTTCCTGATATAAGGAAGAACTTGGTTTCAAGTAGTGTTTTGAATAAACATGGATATAAACAAGTTATTGAGTCTGATAAATTTGTGCTTTCTAAGCATGGTGTTTTTATTGGTTTTGGTTATTTATGTAATCAAATGTTCAGGCTTAATATTTCCACTAATAGTGTATTTATTTCCACTGATAATGTAAATTCAGCCTTTGTGACCACCACTGACCAGACTGACTCTACCCTATGGCATGCTAGACTTGGCCATGTTCATTATAAGAGAATGCAAGATATGTCTAAGGATGGGTTGATCCCATATTTTTACATGGACACTGAAAAGTGTAAAACTTTCATGTTGACCAAGATAACCAAGAAACCTTTTCAGGGTGTTATTCGTGAGACTAAGCTCTTGGAGCCAATACACAGTGACCTGTGTGATTTGCATGCCACTCCCTCTTTGGGGAACAAAAGTACTTTGTGATATTTATTGATGATGCTTCTAGGTTTTGTTATGTCTATCTATTATATACCAAGGATGAAGCATTAGATAAATTCAAATTGTTTAAAACTAAAGTTGAATTACAACTTGGGTCTTTGATCAAAAGATTAAGGACTGACAGGGGAGGTGAGTATATGGATACTCTGTATTTTCAGTCTGTTGGTATAATCCATGAAACGACTGCCCCTTATACTCCTCAGCAAAAAGGTATTTCTGAAAGGAAAAAAATAGGGTGCTGAAGGAGATGGTTAATTCCATGTTGTCCTATTTAGGACTGAGTCAAGGGTTCTGGGGTGAAGCTATGTTAACAGCTTGCTATTTATTAAATAGGGTTCCCAACAAAAGGAACAAGGTTACCCCTTATGAACTCTGGACTAAAAGGAAACCCAACCTGGACTATCTCAAGGTACGGGGTTGTAGGGCTGATAAGGTTTTAAAAGGTACCATTTTGAGGGGTCGTTTACGTCCTTATTGGATCACTTTTGTATCCGTTATTGCTTAATATCGTTCCTTTTCACTTTTTAGGTCTCGTGAAGGCAAAATGCTGGAATGGCACTTATTTGGACAGAAAGGCGCGAATATATGAAGAAAATGGCCAAAGTCGAAATCGAGACACTCACAGTTGCTGAAAGTATAAGGCGACGGCGTCAGGTGCTATTTGCGATGCCGTCCCAGAATTATTGTGACGGGTCAGAACTCAAAACTCGTGTTTTCAAGAGATGGCGTCTAGTTGTGTAAGAGTAGGCCGTCGCTACTCAGACGGCCTAGATGCGATCCAGACGATGTCAGAAGGTGAAGAGGACGGCGTCACGGACATAAGGTGACGCCGTCGCAAGGTTAACGTGGCCAAGACGAAACCCTAATGGCGGCGACACGACGGCGTCACTAAACATAAGGTGACGCCGTCGCAATTGTAATCTTATATATAGAATCCGAATTTTTCAGTCTTTGTGTGGAGAGTCTTTGGAGTAAAAACCTAAAACCGAACCTAAGGTGTCTTGTACAGTATTTTAGGGTTTTTAACCCTATCTTACACCAAGATAAGTCTTTGCTTCATTAATTCAATTATGTCTTTGATTATTTGTGTGTATGCTTGCATGTTCTCCATGTCCGGCTAATTTATTTGTGTGTTTGCTTAGGAAGTATGAAACTTAACTATTAAATATTGATTGGTTGCTTCTTATCTTAGTTGATTAATGATCTAGTAATGCGATAGGTCATTCGTTGTGTACTTAATGCTTGATTCATCTTTGTGAACCTTAGAGTATGATTACCTGAGTGATTGTAGGCTAAACCATCCGAAGAGCGCCTTAGAGTAGGAGTCTATAATCTCTAAGTGGATTTGTAGACAAGACCCTTTGGTAAGTTCAAAGAGTTAGGGAGAAACGCATACCCTACAACTTTAGAAACACAACGCAACTAGGAATAAGACGTGACACTCAACCATCAATAGGAGATAATTAAGGAGTAATACAAACTAAGTGAACACATCTTTAAACTATCATACGAGCACACATTAATTAGACATAGACTCCCACAACCTTAGTTTAGATAATTAGATAATAGTAGAGTAATCGGTAGAAATACCAACCCCTCCAAATCCAATACCCGAGATTCGTACCTTTCCATTTTCATAAAATATAAAAAGACAAAAAATAATCTTCCTCAACCTTAACCTTAGCGTAGTAACTCCCTACTAGCATTCCTATTCCCCTAGAGAACGATATCAATACCCGTGGCTTACCCTAATTACTACACTACAACGATTAGGTTCACTGCCTAGGGTGTTATAAAACTTGCTCGAAGAAAAGGAAGTTCCTTTGACCCCGAACGACGCGTGTAGCGTTATCAAGTTTTTGGCGCCGCTGCCGGGGAATAGAATAGCTAGTTAGTAGTCCACCTCGTTTAGGTTTCTTTGCTTGATTCCTATCAAGTAAACTTTTTTCTCATTTTTAGATTTCTCTTAGTCTATCCCCCTTCTTCGTAACCTTTGTTCGTAACCCTATCACTCTCCATCATGAAGAATGATAACCAACCACCACTCGATAACCAACAACCAAACAACGCTTCACCACCAAACAAATACCCACTGCTTGACCCAGCCTCTCCTAACCAACTTCGAGCCCGTATCATGAGTGAGATTGGAGAGCTTAGGAAATTAAATATGATAATTGAGAACACACTTGAGGAAGCCCTTAAGGAATCTGATCAACCTCTAGATAGTGATTCGACTACAAGTGATTCGGATGATGATCTAGAAGAAGGAAATTATAAGATGTTAAAAATTATGGAGGGTAGTAAGGAGAAGGGAGAACTTAGGGAGTACTTTGATTCATACCCTAAAAGGAAAGAAACCGCTTATCACCATAATGTGGTTAATTTTCCAAGACCACCTTTCGAGCCTCGTGTAAGGAGGGGAAACCTTAAAAACATCAAAATACCTTGTATGATTGGATACTTATACAGGGATCACACCTACATTGATTATAAGGCACCCATGAATATAATGTCTAGGCTCTATTATAATTGGATCATGAGCAAAAATCTAGAGCCTATGAGGGACCCCTTTCGCCCTAGGAAAGCAAGTAACTATGTGGGGAGGGTTAAGGGATTGCACGTGTTCATAGGTAATTTCACATATAGGTGTGATTTCATGATTCTGGAAAATGTCAAAGGAATCATTGATGGGTTTTTAGGAGATGTGATACTTGGGAAACCATTTATAGAAGAGTCTAAGATGGTTTATGATAAAGAGAAAGGGATAATCGAGTTCTCAAACGAAACCGAGAATGTTAAATATGTAATGCCACACAAGAATAAGAATTTTGAGGGCATGGATAATTTAGATGTAGGTAACATTCCGGCATTCGAAGTAGACTGGAAGAACAAAGTTTACTACACTGCTTGTCTTGAACTAGGGCCTGAATATATTCGTGATGAAAGAAGAGTTAAGGAGATCGAATGGGCCTCTAAGATTAGGGCAACGTAGGAGCACGACTACGAGTCTAGCTACAAGACTCTTTAATAAAGAAAAGCGCTTCGTGGGAGGCAACCCATGCTTAATTGTTTGCTTGTTAGTGTCATATATCTTTTATTAATTGTTTATCCTCATGTTTAAATTTGTAAAAATGCTTTATTTTGTTTTTAACTTCGTCTTAATTACATATAAAGGTATTTTACATAAGGGATAAGTGTAGGGAGGATTACACACGTTTTCAAAAGAAACGTAAACATGAGAATGACAATTAACTAAAAGATATATATGTTTGTTTGTTCGAGTCAAATGCTTGTATCGAGTCATAATGAATGTTTTGCAGAAATTTTTCCAGATTCTAAAGATGTAAATTTTCCAGAATTTTTTCCAGAAAATCGCAGACCAGTTTTTGTCAGGATAACCTGACGGCGTCAGGATTGCAACCTGACGGCGTCAGGAAGGAGTAAAAACATCAGATTACTTTTTCTCGTTTTCTGAGCTACTTAAAAATTTTTGGAATTTTCCAGGTCTTAATTTTCTTAGAAATTCTGTGAACATCCATTCCACAAGCATTATATCCTAGTTTAAATCGAGTCTTATATATATTATTACCGCCGATTTTACGCAAAGGTTTCGTTTGTTTTCTTCAAGTGTGCAGGTTTAGTTTGTCAAGAAGAAGTTACATAAGATTGGAAGGAGCTTTTCACGCATAAATTCTTCTTGAAAAGAATTTAACCACCACTTTACACGGATCCTACCGAGCTAATCAGGGGAGTATTAGTTTCTTTCGTTTTTAATTACCTTCTTTTATCATAACTTTGATACTTTCGGGGAACATTGGGGACAATGTTCAGTTTAAGTGTAGGGAGGGAAAATAAAACGGGAACTTTGAAACTATGCTTATCCTTGACTATTTGCTTTGTCCAAATTGCATTTGTGTAATAAACCATGAGAAATGTCTGTTAGGGTAATTTTGGCACCAAATTTAAAATTTTTCATGACATATAGGAGTGGGCCATTAGTCTTAACAAAAGCGTCTCATGGATAGGAAGTTATATGACTAGCACAAAACCCTTTACCACCCAAATTCCACCCAAAATGTGAGGATCGCCCTTAGATTAGTAGGAATTAAAGCATTCATCTTTAATGCTTAGAGTGTGAACCGGTAGTATATTAGATTCTAGAACTTGTTTTGTGATGCATTCCGAGATCGCAAGTGAGGCTACACTTGTGTAGTTAGGAATAACTAAATGATAAGAGGCATTAGGATAAACCCTTGTTTGATACCTGTAATATAATTACTTCTTCCACATCGGTTGAGTAATTCCCCCACACCCTTTGCGTTGTACTCATCTTTAGTACACGATACCCCTAGTTAACCCCTCAGAGCCTATCCTTTTCGCGGTTCTCGTGATATTTCAGTTTTTCCGGAATATCAATGAAGAGCATTGTTTACACCCCACCCCCAAATATACACCCAAATCGCCTTAGCCTACCCCTTATGCACTCACTTTTAGTGCAATTATTTGTTATCACCTTAAACCCTTAGTTCAATTATCTAGTTGCTTGCATAAGTTGCTAAGTCGAGTCATATCATTTGTATACAGTTTTGGGATGATTGGGATTCATGGGAAAAGTTAAAGTTTATGAAATGACGGGAAGGGAACGTTAAATTCAAATTCCCTTTGTTTACGTAATAATGTACCCCAAGTGTTTTGATCTTTTCAATTCGGGTCAAATTAGTGTTAGAGTAATAAAAACTCAAGTGTAGGGATATGCCTGTAAATCCCTAGTATTGTGATGTTACCGTAGAGGATGGTAGAGTAAAAGTGTATGAAAAAAAAAAAATCGAAAAAAAAATTAGAAAAAGAGAAAAAGAAAAAAAAAATAGAGTGAAAAAAAAAAATAAAAAAATAAAAAAATAAAAAAAAATAAAAAATACATACGGGCTACCATCCTACATCTATCTTTTAAATTTATGTTTGTTTATTTCAGTTATCTAGAGTTTAGAGTGTCGAGTCTTGGCTTAGCAACGCCATTCTTCATATGCAGTTAACATAAAGATTTTTGACTTACCACCACTAAATAGCCTATCCCACCAAACCCTTATTTCCCTACCGTAAGCCTAACATTACAACCCTTTAAAAGACCTCTTTGATAGTCTTTCCTAGGTGCTTACGCCAAAGCGATGGAGGTTTGATCTATTCTCAAGCCTATGGTAATCTATGTACTAGGACCGGTTAATGAGTGTTTATCTTCCATTTCCCATTTGTTATATTCCATATACACCCGAGAGAGATGTGAGTATCCAAACACCCCATGTGAGGTGCTAGTATGTAATTTCCGTGCTTGTTATGACTTTTGCGGGGCTTATATGTGTTGTGGACCGTTTTGAATTAATGCTTCATGATCCCTAACTTATAAATTAATTGGCTAAAAGCACATTTGCTTGAGGACAAGCAAATAACAAGTGTAGGGATATTTGATAAGGTTTTAAAAGGTACCATTTTGAGGGGTCGTTTAAGTCCTTATTGGATCACTTTTGTATCCGTTATTGCTTAATATCGTTCCTTTTCACTTTTTAGGTCTCGTGAAGGCAAAATGCTGGAATGGCACTTATTTGGACAGAAAGGCGCGAATATATGAAGAAAATGGCCAAAGTCGAAATCGAGACACTCACAGTTGCTGAAAGTATAAGGCGACGGCGTCAGGTGCTATTTGCGACGCCGTCCCAGAATTATTGTGACGGGTCAGAACTCAAAACTCGTGTTTTCAAGAGACGGCGTCTAGTTGTGTAAGAGTAGGCCGTCGCTACTCAGACGGCCTAGATGCGATCCAGACGACGTCAGAAGCTGAAGAGGACGGCGTCACGGACATAAGGTGACGCCGTCGCAAGGTTAACGTGGCCAAGACGAAACCCTAATGGCGGCGACACGACGGCGTCACTAAACATAAGGTGACGCCGTCGCAATTGTAATCTTATATATAGAATCCGAATTTTTCAGTCTTTGTGTGGAGAGTCTTTGGAGTAAAAACCTAAAACCGAACCTAAGGTGTCTTGTACAGTATTTTAGGGTTTTTAACCCTATCTTACACCAAGATAAGTCTTTGCTTCATTAATTCAATTATGTCTTTGATTATTTGTGTGTATGCTTGCATGTTCTCCATGTCCGGCTAATTTATTTGTGTGTTTGCTTAGGAAGTATGAAACTTAATTATTAAATATTGATTTGTTGCTTCTTATCTTAGTTGATTAATGATCTAGTAATGCGATAGGTCATTCGTTGTGTACTTAATGCTTGATTCATCTTTGTGAACCTTAGAGTATGATTACCTGAGTGATTGTAGGCTAAACCATCCGAAGAGCGCCTTAGAGTAGGAGTCTATAATCTCTAAGTGGATTTGTAGACAAGACCCTTTGGTAAGTTCAAAGAGTTAGGGAGAAACGCATACCCTACAACTTTAGACACACAACGCAACTAGGAATAAGACGTGACACTCAACCATCAATAGGAGATAATTAATGAGTAATACAAACTAAGTGAACACATCTTTAAACTATCATACGAGCACACATTAATTAGACATAGACTCCCACAACCTTAGTTTAGATAATTAGATAATAGTAAAGTAATCGGTAGAAATACCAACCCCCCCCCCAAATCCAATACCCGAGATTCGTACCTTTCCATTTTCATAAAATATAAAAAGACAAAAAATAATCTTCCTCAACCTTAACCTTAGCTTAGTAACTCCCTACTAGCATTCCTATTCCCCTAGAGAACGATATCAATACCCGTGGCTTACCCTAATTACTACACTACAACGATTAGGTTCACTGCCTAGGGTGTTATAAAACTTGCTCGAAGAAAAGGAAGTTCCTTTGACCCCGAACGACGCGTGTAGCGTTATCAAGGGCTGTTGTAAGAATCCCTGATCCAAAGCTGAAAACTTTGGGTGAAAGAGGCATTGACTGCATATTTGTTGGATATGTTGAGCATTCCAAGGCTTTTAGGTTCTATGTTATTGAACCTAATGAATATGTTTCAATTAACTCTATAATTGAATCAAGGGATGCAAACTTTGATGAGAACAGATTCTCATCAGTCCCTAGACCAAGTCAGAGGATTCCTGATGGAACTCATGACACTGGTGTATCAGAGATCACTGATGAAGTACCATCAGAGGTCCCTGATGAGGTTGTGGTTCAACAACCTGAACCTGTGCTTAGAAAGAGCAAAAGGGTCAGGACTCCAAAGTCATTTGGACATGAGTTTCAACTATACTTAGTTGAAGGAACCAGGGATGAGGTCTTAGACCAATAATCCTATTGCTTCATTTTTGAGGATGACCCCAAAACATTTGAAGAAGCAATGAAGTCCCAGGACATTGCTTTCTGGAAAAAAGCAATCAATGATGAGATGGATTCCATCATGGGCAACAACACTTGGGTGTTGGTTGATCTACCACCAGGTTGCATACCTTTTGTTTGCAAATGGATTTTCAAAAAGAAAATGAAGGTAAATGGAACTACTGAAAAGTTCAAGGATAGACTAGTCATTCAAAGCTTTAAACAAAAGTCAGGGATAGACTACTTTGATACTTATGCCCCTGTGGCTCGTATCAGTACCATAAGATTGCTGATTGCCTTGGCATCTATTCACAATCTGATTATTCATCAGATGGATGTGAAGACAGCTTTCTTGAATGGTGAACTGGATGAGGAGGTTTATATGAACTAACCTCAGGGCTTCATCTTTCCTGGCAATGAAAACAAGGTGTGTAAACTGATTAAGTCTCTCTATGGACTTAAGCAGGCACCTAATCAATGTCATCAAAAATTTGATGAAGTGGTTTTGTCTAGTGGTTATGTTCTTAACCAAACTGACAAATGTGTATATAGCAAATTTGATGAATATGGTAAAGGAGTCATCATTTGTCTATATGTTGATGACATGTTGATCTTTGGCACTGACCAAAATCAGGTTGACCTGACAAAGGAATTTTTGTCATCAAGGTTCTCCATGAAAGACATGGAGGAGGCTGATGTTATCCTTGGTATAAGGATTAAACATGAAAGTAAAAAATTTTCTATATCTCAGTCTCATTATATTGAGAAGGTGATGAGAAAATTCAATTACTTTGATTGTACTATAGTGAGTACACCTATGGATACTTGTGAGAAGCTGATGCCTAATCATGGCAGGCTGTATCTCAACTTGAGTATTCTAGGGTAATTGGCTGCTTGATGTATACCATGACTTGTACAAGGCCTGGTATTGGTTTTGCAGTGGGAAAATTGAGCAGGTATATTAGTAATCCTAGTGCTCATCACTGGCAAGCAGTTCAAAGGGTACTGAAGTATTTGAAGAGAACTATGGATTATAGTCTCTCATATACTGGTTACCAATTAGTGTTGGAAGGATACATTGATGCAAGTTGGATCAGTAACACTGAAGACAATTCGTCTACCAGTGGCTGGGTATTCCTACTTGGTGGAGGTGCAATTTCTTGGGCATCCAAGAAGCAAACTTGCATCACCAGTTCAACAATGGAATTTGAATTTGTGGCCTTAGTAGCTGCTGGTAAAGAAGCTGAATGGTTGAAAAACTTGCTTCTTGTGATTCCATTGTGGCCTAAACCTATAACACCTATTTTTATCCGTTGTGATAGTGCAGCTACATTGGCTAAGGCTTATAGCCAAATGTACAATGGTAAGTCTAGACATTTGTGTCAGACATAGCATCATTTGTGAGATTATCATGAATGGGGTGGTATCTATAGAGTTTGTTAGATCTCAACATAACTTAGCTGATCACTTGACGAAGTGTTTGGCTAGAGACTTGGTTATAAAGTCTACTAAAAGGATGGGTTTAAGTCCAACTTAGTCACTGAATGCTAGGACACCCAACTCCCTCCTGAGGAAACTTGGGAGCTGATTTCAATGTGGAAAGCTGAATATTCAGTGGACTGGAGCACATGTTTATTTACATCCCAAGGTTGTGCTCGGAACCTGCTAAAAGGAGGATGAAGTCTTTACTTCTTAATGGTTAATTTTCTTTGAAAAAGTGCTTGGCAGGAGCATGAATAAAGAGGAACCACCTATGTAAATATTGAAGTTTTGCCGCTTCAGGAAGCTTTGGACTTTTATCTTTTACAACATTTATGAATTTGGATATGGACACATGGCTTGTATAGTGTCAGGAGATGATAAGTGTTTGAAAACTTGTGTGTATTTTATCTTCAGGTATTTAAATGGGTTGAAGGGTTCAATTCTTAGAACACCCTGATTCTCGAATATTTGAACGTGTAATTTACTAAGATGAAAATTCAATCCTCATGACTTTTTTGTTTATGCACATGTTTTGCTTGATGTTTGTTTTCATGCAAAGGAAGTGAACTAAATTTGGAAAGGATTTTTGGAAAATTTAGCGCACTTGTGGGATTAGTTCACACCTGGTAATGGGTTAGGAGGTACAAAGTGTACACCCATAAGGTCCATGAACACCCAGACTCTTATAGTGGTTTGTATTGGTAGTGCTAGTTGAAAGTACTGCTGTGGTTTCCACTGAAGCAGTGTATCCACTGCTAGCGCTATGAAAGTACTGATGGAAGTACTGCTTGTAACGGGCTTTGACCTATTCAAGTGGCAGTTACAACTGCATTATGACGACGTTTAATTGGTCATGTAACCACTAACGGCTATAATGGGGATAATTATGAGGCTATTAATGGGCCGATTAATACTCATAATTCTATTTTGACTAGCTAAGAGTAACCTCCTATAAATAAGAGATCTAATCATGCATGATGGACACACAGAAAACGACTAACACTTATAAGCGCAAGGGTTATTGATTTGTACCTATTTCAATAACAAACATTTGGTTTTATCCCAAGTAGATATTCGTGATACCCAGACATTTTGGTCTAATAGTTTACTTTGGAAAGTGATCACACGATTCCAAGTGATATCCTGTAACCACCTAGTGGTATTTGTTTATGCTGAATTGGTATTGATTTTTGCTGACATTGATTATCTAACCCTGTTCTGGGAGACACACTGGTATGTGCTAAAACACATACATTTTCTTTATCAAAATAGACCCAAAATAACCAAGAAAGAGCCGTTTATTGCTAATATTTGTGGTTTTCTTGAGTTTGTGCTTGTGCAGGTACGGATATGTAAAAACACGCAAAAAGGAACCAAATCAGACGTAAATCCGAGCACGGGAGATTGAGAGAGCTTAAGCCGAGCCGGAAGATCAAAATTGAGCATTTATGAAGATTTTATTCTCCGAAGATGATTTTTGGAAGAAATAACCAAATTTGAAGAAATGTCAAAACTGGCCCCTCAAGTTTCAGCAATTGGCAAAAATGGTCCTTGAAGATTCAGAAGTTGTAAATTGGCCCTTGGTTTATTTGAAGATTGGCAAAGATAGTCCTTGATCACATTTTCATATTTACACTTCTGGTCCTTGGAATTTCAGCATGTGCATTTTTAGTCCCTATGGTTGCTAATGGGTCCAATATTAATCCCAAGTCGAATCCAATTACTATCCTTAAATCCAATAGTCCAATTAACCATATAACAATCCTAATCCACGGCCCAACTCTGCCTGGCCCAAATCTATATCCAACCCGGCCACCTTGCATAACATCCAACCCGAATAAACCACTTAAACCCGCTTTACTTACCCAGGTCAAAACCCACGACCCGGTCAAACCCCTTCAAAATAATATAAAGAAATCCCAAACGCGCCTATACATTGTTTCTTCCCCAACCAAACACCCATATTACCCACTTACCTTTTACCACCAATTACCCTCACCCACCTCGTACTAAGGTTGTGTTTGTTTTTTTTTTTTTTTTTGCCTCTTAACAGCGTCTGAACGGGCAAAATGTCTGAATCGGTCAGACATTTTGCCGTTCAGACCGTTTGTTTTTTTTTTCCATTCAGACGTCTGAACGGAAAAAATGTCTGAATCTGTCAAGACCTGAGAGGGGTGTCTTAACGCGTCTGAATGCTTCTTGTAGACACAAAATAACCAAAAAAAAAAAAAAAAAAAAAAAAAAAAAAAAAAAAAAAATCCCGTTCAAACATGCGTTTTTTTTCTTCGTTCAGATGCGTTCAGATTCAGACATTTACGCATCAGATTCAGATTCAGACGTGCAGTTCAGATTCAGATTCAGACCCTCTTAAAAAACAAACACCACCTAAGTATCTTTTCAAGCTTCTAGAACCTCTGACTTGTCAGGATAGATGCCCACGTGGACAAATGAGGCACTCCTATTGGCCGAAACACCTCAATGGGTGAAATGGAGCAATGTGATTGGAGCTGATGACTCAGAGGATTTGTGTGGCTCAAGATTGCTTCTAGGTTCTTCCAATCAAGCATCCAAAGCTGATTCAAGGCTATTTAAAGACCCTTTGAGCTCACAATTTAGGCGTGCATTATTTCCTTTAAAATTTAGTTTATGTTTATTGTATTTTCAGCTTTCAATAGTTTAATGTTCTATTAAAGTTTTTGTAATCTCAATATCTTGTACTCTCTTTTCAGTTTTAATAAAAAGTTTCCAAGTCTCATTTTTGATCTTGCATTTCATGATTTGAAAAATAAATAAATTGTTTTTAAGGTTGTAATAAGCTCATATAAGCTGTCCATAGCTTTTATGAGCTTATTGTGTGTTTACTTGTTGCAAATCAGTCATTCATTTTCACAAAAATCTTCAGTCAACGAAAGTCAACTATATTGCTCATTTGGTTCAGAAATGGAATTGGGATGATATATTTGCTGTATTGGGTTGTTGGTTGGTGTTTTACATTGATTTGGTACTGTTACTCTGCCCAAATTTGGCTAGAATAACCAAGTGAGTAGTCATTTTCTTCTTCTCAATACTGTTTTTATGAATGATCATGTGGCTTGATGATTGGTGCTTGATTTATGTTATTTGATGCTCTCTGATCTCAGTTTTTCAGTTGGTATAATGTTTGCTTAAGTAGGATCAGAAGTAGTATTGTAATCTGTTTGTTAGAGTTATTAAAAGGGTGTTTGGATTAGTATTTAAAATGAGCTAGAGGTGAAAATATAAGAGTAGTTAAGTTGTTTTAGGTTTGCTTTAGTCATTTACATTCAAACCTGTCTCAAGCTTGCATCAGTTTTCATCATAAGTCAACATAATTTGGTAACTGATCTTGTTAGCATAACTGTTGGAATCAGTCAACCATAATCCTTCATATAGGTTTAAAACTTGATAAAATAGCTTGATAAAGTTTCATTTCATCATATTTCATCCATTTCAGTTCTACATTTGTATTTGAATCTCATTTTGGTCAAACTTCATAACTGATCTTCAAAGTCAAAACTCATGTCAAAAACCAGTTTATGCAGAACTTGCAGCAATTGCACAGAGTTTAATAAAGCTTGTTAGGGTCTCATTTTTTGTCCATTTGTAGTTTGCTGGGTGATCTTCAAGACCCCATAACTGTTTTTCACACAAGCTTTTCTGAGAAGCTTGTGCATAAGCTCAAACATAAGACCAGTTTTATGTTTTGCTGTCTAGAACAGTTAGCTTAAAATCTTTGTGAACTGCTTATCAGGGATTAGGAGTAGCTAGGATTAGTTAGAAATATCTTATTATAGTATAATTTAGTTGCTTTAATAGTTTGGAGGCTTATTGTTCTAGTTAGCTTATTTCTAAGTGCTTATTTCAATTCAGTTAACACTGCAGCCCTTGTTTCATCCACATAAGCTCATGTTTTTATATTTTTCATAGCTTTAGAATAACATTTTAGCATTTTCCTGAATTTTTCATAAATTTTGGTCACTGTTTAGTATTTTTCTAGATTTAAAACAGTTTTTAATCACTTTTAATTAGCTTTTATTGCAAATAATTAAAAAAAAGTTCAAAAAAATAATTTTTCAATTTTCCCAGTTTAATAAAAATATAAAAAGCATAAAAAAGATTTTTCCTTATTTTTCCGCTTTTATTTGGTAGTTTTCACAATTTAAATTAGGTTTAAATAGTTTTAAATTAGTAGAAAATAGAAAAATAATCAGAAAATTATAAAAATAGTTTTGAAAAGTCTGTTATGGTATTTTAGATTTTATAAAAATAGTTTCATATTTTTCTCCTTAATTTTCGTAATTTTTAGTATTTTAATTTAGATTTAATAATTAAAAATTAGTTTTTAATTTAAATAAAATCCAGAAAAATCCAAAAATATAGTTTTAATTCATAATTAGTTTTCAAATTGCATTTCTAGAGTAAAAGTAATTTTAGGCATCTTTAGGATATAATTTAGACGTAGTTGCATTTTTATTACGTTTTATTAATTACGTTTTAGTTAATTCGCACTTAGGATTTCCTGTAATATAGATTCCCTTAATTACTTTCCCCATTCCCGTAGTTTAATAAAATCAAAATCAAACAAATCAAAACATCGAGCAGTAAATTCCAAACCAAAAACGACGTTGGCAATTCACGCCTCGTTGGGAAACGATTCGGGTTGTCTAATCCGTATACACGATCACACACGGGATTTGATTTATTATTCTTTTTCCTAAAGGAATTTGAATCTATCTTCGTGATTATTTTTGATATCGATATTGAGGTTTTTATCCATACACATAACCCTTAAGCCTTCATTATCAGTGAATCAGTGTCTGAGCCGTTTTAAGTTTCTCACGGTTAGTCATTCACAAGTGGCTAGCTTGTGTGAGTAAATTTGACGTGTTTATTCACTGAGAATCAAATTTTGGCGCCGCTGCCGGGGAACAAATTATTAGAATCTAAGTTGTGTATTTAGTCACTAATTTAAATTACTAAAGCAGTTATCTATGACAAAGCCATCATCAAGAATAGTATTCTTTGATCGATTTCTATAAGACTATACTACTTGTGATAATGACATTTTGGTTATTTGATAACCATTATCATTATTCATCACAAAAGATTTATTGACACTCCATTTAAGTCAATAAAAATCTATGTGAAACTTCTTACATTATAATAAAATGGTATTTTATTATAATATTTGAAAAATAATTCCCAAAGAATTATGACCAATTCTTTAAAAGGAAACCACGTCAAATAGGACTAGCCTGGCATCGTCAAAACATCAACCACAAGTCTTAGAACCTAAAACATCAAAACTCTATCCGTTTTAGAACTTTCAAACCAAAGGTATCAAGGAATGCTTGAGCTGATTTTTGCTGTCATGCCGGATCCCTTGACTTACACTAGCCGGATCCCAAATGAGAGGGATCCGCGCAACAGAAAACAACTTAAATGAAAGAATGATCACTGTGGATGTTCCACAAACTACTTTCCCCTTAAAGACTCACGAACAAAAACCTAACTACTGTTCACAGGAGCAACTTGATCATCTTTCTCAAGCATAACAATCACTTTTGTAAGTATAATCTTCACTACATTGTTAATTTCTTTTTTGATTACTAGGATTACAAGTTCTTCATTTTAGAGGTTGGGTTCAAATGGGTTTGTCATAATTTGTTACCAAATTGTTTTCTATGATAACCCAAATAAAAGAATTAACATTGTTAATACAAATTAAACTCATTTCTTGAAATCAATAAAAATGAATTGAGCAAAATTGTGATCAAACCCTCTAAGCTACTATTCACCATTAACACCACATTGTGGTTGTATTGTTTAGGAACAATCATGCCAAGCAACAAGCAACAAAATTACCAAGACACTGCTCACTACATACCATGTATCATAGGAAAGATGAACTAAGTCCGGACGATAGAAAAGCCTTTAAAATGCTTGAAAGGAGACTCTTTCACGAAGGTAGAGTTGTTGATCAGTTATTTCTTGCAAATACCGACATAAGGGAAGTTTTTGGAATTATTGTGTTTGATTGTCTATTGGACATAGACGAACAAATTTGCCCGGTCTTTGTACTTGAGTTCTACAAGACCATGAGAATAGTTAGAAATGAAGATGGGTCCATCTCGATCGTTTTCACCATCAATGAGCAAGAGTTTAGTCTTTCACTTATAGAGTTTGGAAGAATTATAGGGGTTCCATATCAAGGCGTTTGTATGTACTCCAATGAATGGTCTTTGGAACAACTACACACAATGGTTGATCATCATGCTATCTACCAGACCTTGATACCGGAAGCAACTACGGTGAGGGATACCGTGTTCATGCCAAGAGCATCACCGTCAAGAGTTACAAGGAAGTCGAAGGTGATCTATAGGGATCCTTTCCAAATGGAGCTTTCGGAAAAGTATGGATTGTATAGGAAATGGGAAGATGTGATAAGAGAGAATGTGGTGTGCCTTGTAGGAAACAAGGATCACCCCAACGCATGTCTAAGTTTCATGATCTATTGCCTAGTGACCAATACTCGCTTTAATCTTGCCTACTACATGATCAAGAGAATGAAAAGTGTAAGAAGTATGGACAAAATGGTGCTCCCATACACGATGCTCCTAACCCGTCTTGCCAAATTCATCTTTGCATGAGATCCTTCTCCACAATCCTTCAATCATAGCTTTTGCAATAAAGTTATGGTACCATTAACAAGGGTAGAACAACAAGGTTTATAGTGGAAGGAAAGAGGCCACACCCACCCACGGACTCCTCGGACGAAAGGGAGAGGCAAGAAGGAGGTAAAGGTGGTAGTTGCAACCCACTCGGAAATACCGATCTTGACCCCTTAGACTACATTAACCAATTGCCAAACATTTCTAATGAATCACCTGAATGGCAACAAACCAAGGGAATCTTCAAGTGCTTCGCCAATTTTTTGAGGAAGAAGAAGTGAAGATGGTATGATAAAGAGTGGAGGACGGGTGAGGACGTGATGGAGAGGAGAGGTAAGGTCATAGGACCTAAATTTGTGGTGAACAATTTCAAACAATGGTTTGTAACACTTTTAAACTATGCTTGTAGTATGTAGGTACCGCCATATCTTGGCACTAAGCAATATTAATTTAGGATCTTGTCAAATGAGATTTTACGACCTCTTGAGTGGTCGTAGTTACTCATTCTAGGAACCTTTATCTCTTTCTACTTGACTATACCTTATATTTGTTATGCTCCTGCATTTAGTACCCTTTGAAAGAAGTAGGAGAAGCATTGGATAAAAAGTGCAAAGTTGCACATTTCCTAAAAGCCTTCTGATCTGCAGTAGGCAGATCCCTACGTTATAACTGGCCGGATCCCTCCCAGCAGGGAACCGTAGGATCCATAACACCTGATGCACAACTCAGACTTGCTTGCATCAAAATAGTTCACTAGATCACCTCACACTAGTCAAACATAAGATACTAGAGCCAACTAAGTCTTCCTCAAATAGTTGAAAGCCTCACACTCATCCTTGGCTTATCTACGATATATTTCAAAGTGTTTTTAAATTATCAACTCATCAAAACTCACCATAATTCCGCTCCAATGCTCACACATCAGTTATCACACTTGATAGCACTTAGTTAGGTTCATACATCAATTTTAGCAAATTGATCTTAATCACCTTTTGACTCAAAATTAGGCTCAAAACTAGTTTTCATTTTTTTTTCTTTATTTTTAAGGATTTTAGTAAATTTTTCTTAAGTCATATTTTGACTACTAGGACTAATTACCACCATTTCTCCATATCAAATTATGTGATACCATTGTCAAACACATAGTTAGACTACCTAAAGTCAATCTTCTAACCCAAAATCATAGTTAAGCATCCTCACCTCTTATGGTTAAGCATTTAAGATACCCATCAGCTAAAAACTTCAAATTTAAGTCAAGACCTCAAAATTCATAGATAATAAACCTTACAAAAGCTTAATCACTTCACCTAGAACTTGCCTGACAGCCGGATCCCTGGTCTAGAACCAGACGGATCCCTGCTGAGAGGGATTCGCGGGATCCGCAGCTGCAGAAAGCCTTAATCAGCTTTCATATTCAATTATAAGTCACCTCTTGGTTATCTAACCACTTTTAGAGTTCATTTATTATCCACCTAGAGCTGATCAATATCCTAAGTGCATGCTTAATCCTCTTAGTGGCCAAGAATTTAATTTCCTAAATTCAAATTATCCTTTATAAACCAAACAACCTTAGAGTTAAGGTACCACTCCCATCTACATCTCAAAAATCAGCAATTAGAAGCTTATATTAGCATCATCATCACCATGACTAAGGTTCTTAGCAACAACTCTTCAACCATAAGATCATCCAAAAGAAAAGGTCAACCATAGGATCATCCAAAAGAAAAGGTCAAATGATCCATGAAATCTCATCCACCGAAACATTTCCCATTAGAGATAATGATACTAGAATCCCACCTCATCAAACTCATCCAACAAATGCTAAGAAAACCGTAAGGATTAGCATCAAACCCTTTGGACTAGAAAAAGGATCATTTAGTTCAAAACCAAACATGGCTAGTTCTAGCAAGCCATCAAAACCCTCATTCCTTGAGCATGGAATACATTCCTTGAATGAGCCTCTTCCTCACCCAGACATCTACTCATTGGATCATTCACCACCAAGAACCTCTCATTCACCAACCTTTCATTGAATAGGGAACCACCGACAACACCAACTAGTCCATCATGGGATACAAGGAACAACCTTGATCATATGGAAGAATCTCCATTACCACCCTCATTTTTAGAACCTCATCCCACTTCTCAAAATGAAGACCCACAATCACACATAGAGCCTCCTCAAAATATCCATTCCCCCCTCCCCCCCGATCCTAAACCAAGACAATAATTGTCCAAATTGTCTAAACACTCAAGGACTTGTTCAAGAAGCACGAAATGAGATACATTTCATGTTTAATCATCTTCTTGCAAAGTTGGATCAAATCAACAAGTCCACTCACCCCTAGACTCAAGCACTTTGTCGTATTTTAAGTCTATTAACTAGTTAGTATTAAGTAGTATTTGTATGGCCTAGCTCATTCTCTTAGTTTTAGAGATTTGTTTGATTATCTCTTGTTTTATTGAATGAATATTTATATGCCATGATTATTGTGTGTGTTGTGCTTGTTACATTGTACACTTTTCTCACCTCCTCATTAGCATTGATTGGCACATTTCTCATTGCTGAAGAAACTGTCACCAGACAGCCGGATCCCTCCAAATTGCCTAGACGGATCCCTCCAAGAAGGGAACCGTGGGATCTGTAGCACAGAAGCACAAATTACTACTAACTTGAGTCTTATTTGCAGGAAATTATGCACTATACTCTTGTTTTCTAACCTTTATTTTGTAGATTTTTAAAATACACATGAAGATGTTGACACCATAAAGCTAGGGGGAGCTTTGTGTCAAATGATATTGCAAAATCATTTGCAACTTAATCCGCTTTTGGATTATACTTCACCCCATTGCAACTTTGCAATCTTCAATTGAATATCGAGTTACTGGCAAATCCTCTATACTTAATGAACGCGTATTTGGGGGAAACTGGAAACCAACAAGCCCACTCTCCTGATCCCGATTATCTCCAGAAAAATGTTCCAACCTAACAGCATATCTAAACGCATCTCCTAGTTTACTTAGATAGCACACTCTAATATTCAACGATATTAATGAGTTACAACAGTTTTTTGCCAGAAGTGTAAGATCTTCTGCATCAGAAATGTCCATACTCGTAACATGTAACCTTTCTAAAACCGTGCTATTCAAATGTCATCTTTCACTTCTGTATAGTTACAATATTCCAAACGCAAAGTTCTCAATTGGTTACAATATCTAGAGATATGCCTTAATCCATCCGTTCAAAAACCCTGAACACTTGCTAATCTTCAAATTCCATAAATTCTTTCCACGTGTCCGCGCCAATTTCTCGAGATCTTCATCATGAAAAACCAGATGACGGATATGAAGTTCTTTCAAACGCTTTTGGATCCATGGGGTGAATCGGATAACATTCTCATCTCTAACATAAAAACTAAATGGGTGACCTTGAAGTGTTAATGCCTCGATGAAAGGGAATCTTTTACTTAGAGACGCAGGTTTTGAGTAGTAAACTGTGTGGACAGTTACATGCTTACGCGTAATGCCATCAATCTCATAAAACTCACGAGAAACTAATGAAACAGAGTTTCGGTCCTCATGATTGTGTATATAAGGTATAACTAAGTCTAAGACTTACTCCCCCACGTTGGTTTTTGTGCTCACTTTCGGTGGGTGCCATTAAGGTTTCAAATGTCAACTAATCGCTAACACTAAACACTAAACAGCTTAACGAAACAACTTAAAAAAACAGCTTAATGAAACAACTAACCATTAAGTCACTGAGACATTTTATGAAACAGCTTAGGGTCATTTTGGACAGTTAATTGTGTGTTTTTCGACGTATGTATACTGCTCTCAAAAAAAGAAGTCGATTGACTCTTCTATACTTTTTGTGTTTTTGTTTCGTATGTGATAACACGAAACGTAAAGTTTTCATTATATACTACGTACAACTTGGGGCCCAAGTTGTACCTATAGCTTCGTTCGCATGTATAAATCAAGTTTTGGTTTGATACTTTATATGTTTTAAATCCCCTAACTTTTAGTCAGATTATAGTTTAGCCCCTTTACTATACATAGTTTGTTTTATGTTTTTATAACTTCAAGGCTCAAGTTACACCTAGCTTGGTTCTCACGGTTTCCTTCTATTTGAACAATGCAGAATGACTTCCAGGCCGGGCTTTTCACTCGGTAGTATGCACTCCGTAGCTATTTATAAAATCAGACCGTTTACATCGATCAAACACAAACACAACTCTTAAGGATGTCGATTCCACAAACCAAATATGTTGAAAGGCAGAATGATGTATATGGATGTTGATTAAGGTGTCGGCTTGACTTTTTTTTAGTTTATAAGTATTTTTCTATTATTATTTAAAACAAAAAAGTTTCTTTTTGAACCCGCCTTTTAATTGTTTATTCAAAGAGCGTGGAGATACCAAGCCAATGCGAACCATGTTAACTGCAACCCATATAGTGAACAGTAAACCAAATTGATGACTAGGCAAAATAGGAAAAGCAGGTTAATCTACTGGTAGAAGTATACAATGCGAGGCCTCTCGTGGCGAAGGGTGATATCAAGTCCCACCATGACCCCACTTTCAAGAAACACTACTCTCACTCCTTTGGATCACTACAAAAAAAAGTGCCTATAGTGACCAAAATTTAGTGCCGACTTTTTTTTTGGTCACTATTTAAGCAAAATAGTGACCATATAGTACATGGACACTAATATTTGGTCATCTATAAACAATTAGTCACCAAGCTCAAAAGTGGTCACTAATTTCGTCACTATACTTATGCTATATTTTTCGGTATAAAAAAGTGACGAACATTAAGGTCACAAATTTTTTTAAAAGTTAATGGCGAAAAATGTTTTTTAAGCTTATATGTGGCTTATTAGCTTATTTGTGTTTCGGTTTATATTTGATAAGCCATAATTTTTCCGCTTATTTTAAGAATTGCGGGTTTATATAAGTTTATTATGATACGATAAATTTATATAAGCCCATAAATCTTAAAATAAGTCTATACTGAGGCTTATAAAATATAAGCCGAAGTCAAATAAGCTCGTAAGTAGGGCTGAGCAAATCACTCGAACGGACCGGACGGACCGACCGAGACCGGACCGGACCAGACCGGACCGACCACATTCGGTCCGGTTTTCGGTCTCGGCTTTTAAGCTAATTCTGTCTCGGTCTTGGTCGGTCCGGTCCGGAAACCGACTTTTTTGCCTTGTTGGACCGGACCGAACCGACCACATACGGTCCGGTCTTTGGTCTTGGCTTTTGGACAAATTCGGTGTCTTGGTTGGTCAGGTCCGGTCCAGGGACTGATGGTCACCCCTACTCGTAAGTCAATATATAAACTTAAACAACCACCCCGTTTATAAGAAGTGTTATTTTTATATAATCCAAATAAATAAATTGGGGAAAAACAATTATTTACATCCGACCCAATATCTGAATATCATTCAGAAAGTTTTCCACACACCTTTCTTTCCCGCATTTCCTTTCTTCCTTTCTTCAACTATGTGTAAACAAACCCTAGCTTCATAATCGATCTCAATTCATTCAATTTGACTCATCAAAGGTATAATTATTCTACTTATTATCGCACTTAACGCTCATAGATATGTAATTAGTTGTTGATTTACGTTTCTTATAGCATTTTGACCTAATTTATGAATTATGGAGCTCGAATGATTAGCTTAAATTTAAGTATTTTAATACAACTAGTGATTGCTACTTACAAAATTTGTGGATCTGCATTTTCATTTTCATTTTCGTTACTTGCAGTAGGTTTTGAAATATTGAGCTTGTGTTTGTGTAGAGATCATGATTCAAGCAGCTAATGTTATTTTGCTGAGAAATTGGGATTGTGAAATAAAACTTGAATACAAGGTGTTCGATGAAATGCTCAAGTGAAAAAAATGAATTTCTTAGTGTAATATGATATGTGAAGTTGAATACGTTGTGTCAGTTATCCACATATTATGCTCTAAAAAATGACTTTTGTGTCTAGCAATAGGGCTGATGCAGAATGATACATTCCGGCTATTGTTGTAGGGTTGGGATTTGGGATTAGGATTTAGGATTTGGGATGTTTTATTTGTCAACCAAGGGGAAACGGCACACTGTTTTTCTCAGGGAGGCTTACGAGCGAGGATGTTTGATTGATCCAAATCCTGTGTATGTTATGAGAAGAAAGCTTCTTGATCTTGTGATATTGGGGCGACGTGGGTTGCATTCTGGTGATTATAAGCTGAGCTCAAGTGAGAGTGAAGAGGAAGATGATGTACAAGAGATGGAGACTGACTGAGGTAAAACATTTATACTTCAGAATTACAGACAATATCTATGACTATTATATGCTTAGTTTCTCATCAATGTATCACCTGTCTTCATAAGATCATATATCTGAAATGGTTGAAGTCACAGAACCGTGAAAGGTGTAGCTTTCTATGCTAGGATTTACTCCCTCTGTCCTAAAAAATGCATAGTTTGACTTGACACATGATTAATGCCTCTTAACAAGGATTTTGGTGCTTACATGAGTGAAATGTTATCTGTGATTTGGTACCATTGTTAGAGTGTTAGACATTAATTTTGATTCTTTTACCCCTTGTATATGCTTCATAACGATCCATGCCACATATGAAACCAGTTATGCAAAATGGATGTTTTTCCCCCATATATTTAGAATGCCTGAACACCATCGAAGAAGGTGAACCCTTGCCACTAGCCTATTAAGGCACTCCTGGAAGCATAAAAAATTGTTGGCATGAGATGAACTTGCACCAATATGAACTTTGTGACAGTCTCAGTTATGACCCTGCATCATCAATATCATATCTGTAGGCCTAGGAAAATGGAGAACTTGTTTGGGCGTGATTATGTGTCAGCTGCATACTCTCTTTGGGGAGCCTTCCTGCTTTCCCAGGTTTCATGTAATGTCTGATTCACTGGCAGTTTTTGTGTGCGTTGTATTGCTATATCATGAACTTTAGTAGAATGTGGAAATTTTGTCATCAGTTGAGAATAAGCTTGCTGTTACTGCATTTATGCCCAAATTTATCTTCTATTATATACAGCAATTTGCATGATCCTTATATGCTGTGCTACATACTTAAATTTATCTTCTATTATATACAGCAATTTACATATAGTTTTGAGCTGAAATTTGGCTATCTAGTAATCATACAATTTAAAATACAAATGGTCCATTGCTATAGACATTTGGCTCAATTTAAAGTGGACTGGAATCATTGCTCCTTAAATCTGAAAGTGGTCTGGAAGTTTATCTAAGTGTTGTGTAAAAATTTCTCTGTATATTAATCATTGCTCCTTTAATCTGAAAGTGGTCTGAAAAGAACTCAATGGATGGAGAACTCAAGTCACCGAAAGTTAAAGAAAAGTATCAGGCAATCCAAGGTGAGATCATGAAGTTCTTTTTTAATTATTTTTCTACCTGCATTATGTCTTTGACATATTAGCACTAGTAAGGCTTGATTCATTATAAGAATAAGTTACCATTATATTATATAATTGTGCATTATTCTTGCTAGATAGGAGATCGTGAACATTCAAAGGTAAAAGAACAGACGGTGGTGTTCGTGGAGCCTTACCTAGGATGGCACCCGACCCTTTTAGAAATATAGTTATTTTGCTGAGAAATTGGGATTGCGACCAAGAAGTAGTCTTACGATGTTTATTGTCTGAAATTACAGATTGGGACCACCGCTTGTTGAAGAATGTTTTGAATTTTTATACTTGGTCACAGCAGCCTGTGAGGATGGAGTTAAAATGTTTTACGATTCTGGAGGAATGACTGTGCTAGCTTCTCAGATGTGTAATTTACCGGATGGTAAGATTAAATCAAAATCAGTTGGAGGTTTCACCTTTGAAAGAAGTATTCGTGTTTATAAAAGAGCACTGTTTAGAATTGTCATCGGTGGTAAGCTCATGTGAAGCTGTTCATATATACCACCTAAATTATTGCAACTTTATTATATTATATTTTGTATATTAACATTATAATTATAATGTTACTGATCATTTTAGCTTCTTGTGCAGGTTACAGCACTAGCAAAATAGTTTGCTTTGACTCACAATGCTCTGAAATTTGAGGCACTTCACCTTCTGTCAACGATCCTATCTACAATATATGCTGTATGTAAGCTTAAATAACCTTCATGACTGAATTTGTTAACATCACTAAACCATTGTTTTTAATTATACTGCTGTTTCCTTATTAGTTAAATAATCGTTTATAGATAAAACCTTAAGTAGTAAAGTCGTTAAGATGATTTTGCTTGAAGTTTGGGTAATTAACTTGAAGTCATTACTCATTAGTTGTTGCGGCACTTTCCCCAAACTATATCTCGCTATTTAGGATTTAAGCATGCAGAATTAGTGATAATTGGTCATGGATTTTTTATTTATTTAATTTTAATAATGTCTTCACGAATATCGTTTTTTTTCCTCATTATTTCGGTGGGAGGAGTATGTGCTAGTTTTTTCTTTAGATATTATACGTAAGATAATTGAGTTGTGCATGAATAACATTAGCCTAGTATTTATATGCAGTGTAGACTTGGCATGCGCGAGGAGAAAACTTGCGCTAGCTTAACTGCAGCACATGGGGCCTGATCTTTGTAGCGACCTGTCCCCTGGCAACTATAAAGTCTACTGTTGGCTAAATGTAACCTTTTCCATCACCTAATAATCTCCAGGCAATCATGAAACTACCGGTGCCTTTGATACTTTTGAGTTTCCACATTTCTTAAAGGATCTCCACACAATGCTGAATTTCTGATATAAGAATTGTTCAGGAAGGTATCGAATTGTCTGCCTTGTGTACTTGAGGTATGGGTCCACTATTCCAGTGAAGCTGTTGTAAGAGATATTTAAAACTGCGAGAATGTTCAGTTTCACCAACTTCGAGATCAGGTTATTGATCCATCTTCTATAGATTAGGTTACATTCAGGCATGGTACCATGTTTTTTGTGGGCTTTGAGCATGACATCAAGTTATTTGGTTTGTGAAGTTTTTAAATGATTAAAGTATCTGTTAAGTTATATACTTATGCATTGGTTATGACAATGATATTAACTTGAAACAGAAAAGGAAGCAAGGAGAAGACGTGACGGCTATCGGAGGATTTCAAATATGTCATTTTTCAACTAAGAAGAATGGAATGATCAATGACAAGGCGGATGAAGTTCCGGTCATTTTCTATTCCTATCTACTTGGCATATTGTTATTAGTGTCGATGCATATGTGGTTGAACATAATAAGTTGTTTTGTTGTGCAGCGTGTTCCTCTACACCCGCAGAGATTTGTATTGAAAAACTAGGTTATATCCCAGGATATTTAAAGGGACGGTCAACATCTAGAAGGATATTTTGGCAAATGAAAGTTTACAAAGGGAACTCCAGTTAGAAAAGGAAAAAGAAATAAACTCCGGATACACATTAACAAAATCGAGAAGAAGCATAAGCAATAAGTGGATTACTTGATGAAACACTTGCCACACTTATCTGGATGGCAATCTCAGGTAACACTTCTTTAAAATGTAATATATGTGAATTTATGTGATAAGTCAAAGATCCTGAAAATTTTCAATTAGTCAATAACTTGAGGTATATCTAAAGTCATGTGACAAGTAATGAACTAATGATCTGCAATGACGCCTTACAATTAGTTGACCAGACCTATGTGAAAGTGACATGTGCATTATTTCTCTTCACTCAAGATGTAAACATGGGTTAAAATCTGACTTGATTTATGGCAAAGTGATTCGCTGCATTAACAAGGTTGCATTGTTTGGTATAACCTTTGTATATTCAACTGAGGCTCTAGGAAAAATTTGTATTGTATGTGCTTTATAGTATATACTGATTTAGGACCATGCCTATATGATAGTGACCTCGTCATTGCGTCTCTTCACTCTGTAGTACGTAATCAGGAGCCTGCGTGTTTCATATTGCTACTAAAAGCTTCGTTTTAACTAATAAAGTAACTAACCTCTTGGGTCATTTTTACAATACCACTTTGCCATGAAAACAATCTCTTTTTAGGAATTTAAGGAATAGAATGGGAGCATCACAAGAAACTGCTACACGCGCAGTGTCACTACCTATGTTGCTTTGTCACGCTCAAGGTATTTGCTTATGGACATGCTATTATTTTGACGAAACCGTAAGAAAAAAGTCTGCATCATGGTGAGTAGTTTATGTCTGTTTATGTAATGTTTCTATGTTGTTATTGATGTTGTGGTAGAGTACAAACTCGGAGAGAAATCTGCAGATACCATGTATTCTGCTGGATTTCAGTTGCTAACATTTCTGTCTTACAATTGGTAATTCTTGTTTTCACATTTATGTTAAGGGCGTATTGAAATGTGTATTTATTGGTTGTTTTTTTCGTTTCAGGCTTGGGCATTACACAAACATAGAAGAGATTAATGATGCTTGCAGATGTAAGATAGAATCATACGATTTGTATGGATGTAAGCAACAAAATTCAATATTCGATTGGTTAAGTCAATTGATGGTTTTATACTACCATACATGTGCTTTTGATGTTTATGTAAACAGTGAAAGGGGTCATGTTCGTTGAATGATGGCAACAGGCTGCACATGACTTGTAAGTTGTATCCATCATGTAGATACTTGTTTTTTATGTAAATTTTTTTAACTTTATAATTTTGTATGCAGATTTTGAAAACGCAGTTATGGAGGCTAAGAATGCCACTTGTGATTCTCTCTTGATCTATAGGGAGTTCTGTTGTACGGACCTCCTGGTACTGGGAAGACCTTGTTGGCCAGAGCAGTGGCTCAGCATACTGATGGTACCTTTATCAGGTTCTCTGGTTCCGAACAAGTGCAGAAATATATTGGAGAAGGGTCTCGAATGGTGAGAGAAATTTTCGTCATGGCCAGGTTTGTATACTGTATATGTCTGTAATGCTGTTTTTTCGTTCTTAAGTGACACACTATACCTTCTTTGCGTTTACTAATGGATGGTCTGTTTATGGGTTTTTTGTGCAGAGAACATGCTCCATCTATCATATTTATGGATGAAATAGACAGTATCGGATCTGCTCGTATGGAGTCTGGAAGTGGGAATGGTGACAGTGAAGTGCAAAGAACTATGCTTGAGCTTCTTAATCTGCTGGACGGATTTGAAGCATCAAACAAAATCAAGGTACTAATCACAATGCTTAACTGGATGAAGCTATGGACCACCAACCGTTATTAAGTACTTAATTTTTGTTTTCGTTTTCGTTATGTGTTATGTTGGTATCAATTGGATGTACGATTCTTGTATTTAATTTGGAACAAAGAAATATGGATTATGTAGATATAACTAATTTTAGAAATTTCTTGTATTGAATAAATTCTTTTTTATTTTGCTGTTTAATTATTGTATTAGTGGTTATTAGCAGTTTTTTTGCAGATTTTTTTTTGCTATATTTTTTGAATTAGTGACCACATACGCCGTGACTATGTTGCTATGTAGTGGTCATTATTTTTGGTCACTAATTGATCAAAATAGTGACCACTAGTCCGTATAGTGACCAGAATAAGTGACCAAAGAGGTCGTCACAAATTTTAATGACCACTTTTAGGTCGTCACAAATTTTAATGACCACTTTTTTGTGGTTACTATTTAGTGACCATATTCATAAGTCATCACTATTACCTTTTGTGACCGACTTTTAGTGACCACGAGTGACCACCCTGGTATGGTCACTAAAACGGCTTAGTGACCAAATATCTACTATTAGTGACCACATTCGTGCTGTCACTAAATCCACTTTTTCTTGTAGTGGATACATTGTTTCAATGGTTGGTGTACGCCACATTAACTGGAGGATATCTAATGGTGGACTACCTCTTTGCCAGCAAAGAACTGGGATTCCCGTATTACATCAAGTTCCTTGGCAAGCTTACTCTCAGCTAGACGCTAATTTCTTGGGAATTGCAGAATTAAGAAGAGCAGCAAAATAAACATAGATTAAATTTTCTTATGTTTCCAGCTTTCTTGTTGTGTCAAAATAGGTAGTTTTTTTCAGCACATGTCAAAGTGGGTTTGATCGACACATACACATTCATCTGTCTCTCCATGTACCATATAAACGATGAATATCTAATCATACACTTATAAACGATGAATAGCTAATAATATCACTGTTGAAAACAAGTCATTCCAGATGCGGATTTTGAGTTCAAACATTTTTATCATCTTAATCTCCTAGCCATTTCCTCTTCATGCAATTACATCTTCAACCTTCCTATCTAAATTTCGTCACTTGTTGGAGACTTCCTTTTCGACTTGCCCCTTCCTATTACAAAGTAGAAACATATATTTCATTGACATTTAAAAGTTGACAAATTTCTTTCTCAATTAGAAAAATTAACACTCACGACGTTCCCTTGAATATACAATGCTCATAATTGTGATCTACGTTTACTGATTTTTTTTCTCTCAATTATAAAGATAAACAAATTAATAAAGTGCCTTAATAAACGAAGCTCGTATCTGTGATGTACGTTTACTTGTGATTTGCAACTATATTTTCCCTTTCCATACATGTTGTACATCCCTTGCACTCTAAGTGTGGATGACTATGCAATCACCATCAACCAGTATCGTGCTACAACTATATGCTGAAGTAGTGCACATTGCTTGTACTTATTCCACGCCAGCACACATGAATCTTTAAAAGAGAATAAATTAAGAAATGCAAAAGTTTGTAAGTTTCTGCGCCTACTGTAAGTTGTTGAAAAAAGTCGTACCCAACAGACACTTACAAGAGTTCAGAATTCTATCATAAACAGAAGCGCAGTTGTGAAATTTTGAGGCCATCTTTGCTAAAATACTTGGAATCAATTACATAAAATTTATCCACTTTTAATTCATTGTCTTTATGCATTGGCCATTTACCAACTCTCGGGTTGCAGGATTTGGTCCCAAATTGCCAGAAATATTTAAAAATGGGATTGAAAGTATGCAGTTGATAAAAATTCACAATCAGGATATTCCAAGACTACAAAAACTCCCAAAGTAAGACACTGTTATTAATATTAATAGGAAAATAACAATAATTTGCAAGTAAATGATGAAGAACACACATACCAATGTTTCAAAGTTGAAACCCTGGACGAGTGAGTCCCCAAACATTAAATACAGAGTTGTAACCCCAAACATACCTTAGAGAAGGTATATTAAATACAGAGCTGGCAACAGCTTGTTTGCTATAGGGATAACCCCTTAATATCAGCTTTCTTAATCTTGGACACCCTTCAGATAACTTCACAAGTCCTGCGTTAGATACTCCTATATACTTAAGAGATACAGACTGCAAGTTAGCACCATACTTCCCGATATATTCCAAACCCACATCCGTCAATCCTCCCTGCCAAATATCTAGCCTTTCGAGTTTTCTGCAACCCATTAGCATCGCCTGAATCCCATTGTCTAGCGGTAGATCTGTTGTCCCATCTTTCTTAACCAATTTCATAAAGAATTTACGAAGATTCTTCAAATGCGTTCCTACACACTCGAGAGCTTCATTTGAAATATCTCTGACTCTAACCTCTAAACATTCCAAATTAGTACATCCTCTTACCAAAGGAATCAGTCCCACGTGGGTCACAAGCCCATTATGGTTAAGTTTGCGCAATTTCTTGCAAAATTGACCAACAACTTGCACTCCCATGTCTCCACATTCATCCCAGGTATATAGAACTTCCAAATTCGGACAGCTCTTAAACAATAAACACTGGCACTCATACCCGAAGCTAGGTACAAGTATCAATTTCCTTATATGATTCAGAGAATGGAGTACAATTGAATATCGAGTTACTGGCAAATCTCTTGTACTTAAGGAACGCAAAATTGGGGGAAACTGGAAACCAACAAGCTCACTCTCCTTGTCTAAATTATTTCCAGCAAAATGTTCCAACCTAACAGCATATCTAAAGGCATCTCCTAGTTTACTTAGATAGCAGGCTCCAATCTTCAACGATATTAAAGAGTTACAACAGTTTTTTGCAAGAAGTGTAAGATCCTCCAAAAACTTTAGCTTCTATCGAACCCACCATTATTCATACCCAAAAAACAATTTCAAGAGCAAAATCATCGATAATTTTACCAATTGATGATGTTTAAGTGTGATTAACTCATCAAATTGAGGTGTTAACAGTGGTCATGCTTTATTGTGATTTTATACCATATGTTGGTTAGTTATGTTGACGGTGATTATATTTTAATTTTAATAAAATTTGAACATGTATTATTTGTACTCAATTTGTGTGTATAAGTGTTTAGTTTTGTGCTTCTTGAATCTTTGTGACCATGGGCTTTGATAAATCTCAATAAAGTTTGAATCTTGATGATTTGATGTTTAAGTTTGTACTTATTTTTGGTGAATGGGTTTTTGATTCCGTGTTTTTTATATCTGTATGAACTTAGATATTGTTTTATTTAATAAAGTTTAATTTTTTATCTTTAGTACAAATTGATTGTTAGAAAAGATCGGTAAAAATATGTTAGCAAGTGTGCTTTAAGCCAAGAATATATCTGTAAAAATTATACAAGGATTGGTCCAACATTTTGAGTTGCCAAAACTAGGGCTTTTGTTGATTCTACAAGATGTCGTACGAGATAGGGTTTTATTTCTTTACCTTTTTTATAACATTATGCATAAACAAGAAATTTGGGGTCCTGTCAATACAATAGGATGCGGCTTGCTCTTAGATAGATACATGTGAACCTAGATAACTGTAGGTTGTGATATAAACACTTATTCATAAATGAAGAGTATCTTGCATAATGTCTGATCATGTCTATAAAGGTTCAGGGTTTAGGAGTTGCTTTATTAGAAGTTAATGATAAAAACAGAACACCATGACTCTGGTCAATCCTTTAATTTTTTGTAAATTATAACGTTATAAGGATTCGTAATGCATAATGTCTGATTATTTTTCTCGAATCTTATGCAACGAAAAGCATTCGACCAGAAAGAATCGAGTGACATGCTTTCCAGTTTGGATGGATCATCGTAAGTCTATTTTGTCTTCCATTGGTTTCAATATTTATGTGCTATTGTTAGTTTATTGCTTAAAGATTTGCTATTCATCGTTTACCCTGCTTATCTCATTAACCTGTTATATTTCTTAAAATGTTCGCTTTTCACATTCATATCTTAAAGGGCTTAGAGTATTTTTGTGCTATCTTCTTTCTGTAGTGTAATGCAGATCACAGAAGCACTGAAGCTGCATATGGAGGTGAAAAACCGTTGCATGAGCAATTGGAGGTGTTATTTAGCTCAACCTTTTTGTTATTTATTAGATACCTTATCTTATTATTTATTAGATACCTTATCTTATATGGTTATCTACTTATCTATGTAATATACTGACCAAGTGATGCTTACATTCTTAGTTTTTCATTAACATAAGGTATCTCATACTATTTTCAAAGTTTGTAATGCGACACTTTAAGTCCATTGGTTAGTTGAAATGCGGGTGAATCTATGTTTCTTGACAATGAGGCTCTCCCTTTGTTTCAGGACTTTAAAGCTCAACAATCCAAGTTTTTGGTATCCTATTTTCGTCAATGTGTTTGGAAAAGGGGTGTTTGGCATTGCAATCTGAAAGTTGACATCAAGGGAAGTTGTGGTGACTACACAATTGGAGACTTCTTATTCTATTCCGACAACTTCACCAAACCCCCCATCAAGCAGTACCAAGACAATACATCCCAACTTCAGCTTAGGAATTATGAGGCATGTGTGAGATTTAGTATCTTATATTATCACTACTTTTATGACAGTTTTTGTAACTATTTAACGTGGTAATTACTAATGAAATTTAGAAAGAGAACCAAAGAGGTGTCTTGTGTGGGTAAAGTGAGTACTTCACATTTTTATCAAGGTGCTTTCATCGACATTGAAGGTGTACATGATGGGTAAGCATCCACAGTTCATAGGCAAGGGGTGAGATTTAGTATCTTATATGACTGTACTTTAATAATAGTTTTTGTTTATGAATTTGAGAAAGAAAGAGCACCAAAGAGGTGTCGGCGGGTCAAATGTAGCAACCATTCTAAGTGTCTTATTTTTAACACTTTTGACATATAACCTCCCATTTCACGTAATGATAGGTATTAAAGCATGAAAGGATAGTTATTCGTCCGTTTATATATAGTAATGTCTTTGAGTTATGTATAAGAAAACATGAAAGGATAGTTATTTTCCCATGTATGAATTGCTACATGTATCTTCTATATATTTATAACTATATTCGTCTTCAAGTGCCACATGTTTCAGTTGAATTAATCAACAAAAGTATACAATTTATATGAATGTGATAAGGTGCACAAATCTGTGAATGGTATTTTCATTACTATCCCTTTCCATAATTAACCTTGAACGCTATCTTTTTCACCCGATGTTTTTCATCCTGTATGTGCAGTGGGTAAGAAGAAAAAGAAAATGGTAGAATGAATTGTGGATCCAACGACTATATGTATATATTCAGTGTCCAGAGGTCAACAAAGTTCCCTCATATCTGGTGCTAATGTTTGTTAAAAATGTCAAATGATAATATTTTGAGTTTGTGATTATGTTCTCCTGGTCTTTTAAGATTCAGTAGATGAGTAAATGTTAATGTGGTAGTCTTATTGAACTACACTTAATGAGAAAATTTTGCAAGTTCTTAGTTATTCAATCTTTTGTGCTTGATTTCAACTAGCAAATGGGTTGCACACAACAATACCTTCAACATGCCTGTTATGCGTTCGTGTATTATAGCAGTCAATGTGGTCTCATTAATAAACCTTATGACATAGCATTCATGTATTCTAGCATTTTAATACTATAAAAAGCAACAATCCATTATCATTATTCATAATCATTATTAGCAAAAAAATATATAGCATATGAAAAAATGATGCGTGATATGTAAACTGATTCATGTGTAATCCCCGTTTCGTTATAAAAATTCTTTGGTTGCCTTGGTTTTTAGGTTGTTTAAAGTTTAAGTAATGATATAAAAAACAACAGTTAAATAAATATATTTATACAAGGTTTAGAAAAAATACACAATATGCCAAAATTTCGTGCGTAACATCTAAACAAAGTTTGATTCATGTCAAAACCTCATGCATGCAACAAACACAAAATATAATTACACATAAAAACTAACCTTCTTTTTAAATAACAAGTCGATCGATCTTTTTTTGCTTTGTGTTTTTGTTTCGAATGTGATAATAATAAATAAGAGACGTGAAATCTTTATTATATATACTACGTATAATTTGAGGCCCAAGTTTAACCTGTAGCTTGGTTCTGGGCTGGGCTTTTCACACGATAAGCAACATAAACACACACGTACATTTTATGTACTTGTTATAATCAAATTTTATCAATGGCATCAATTGAAGGTGATGCAATTCAGTATCCGTTTTATACACAAGGGTCGACGGCGTTGTTAAATTAAGGTGAGGTATTGGATTGCCAAGTAGTCAGTCATGAAAGCCGCGGTGAGGTTAGGGAGGGCAAAAGATGCTGAGATTATTTGGGCGGCGTTGGAGAGTAATGTTAAAAATTTGATATGATTTCTAGTGAGATTGGTGATGATCGGTCGTTTTCAGGATGCTCGTTTCGTTTGATGGCAAGTTTCTTGCTACACAATCTTTAACTGGAGTTGTAAGATATGGGCATACCAAATGAGTTAAGGAATTTCATTTTCTCCCGCAAACAACAAACACCACATAATAGCAACAGGTTATGCTGACCGCATTGCAATATTGCTTAATTTGAACCACTTACCTCGTGTTGCTTTCCTTCCATGAGACAAGTAAATGGGTACAACTAGTTTTGATAACAGATGGAGTCATCGAGATAGTGGGATGCTCAGACTGGTGAAGAGTTGCTTTATCAATAAGGTCATAGCCGAAGTGTTTATGGTTTGGCTTTGCACTGTGATGGCTCACTTGCAGTGTCTTGTGGGCTTGATGCATTGGCTCGTGTGTGAGACCTACGGTCGGGAAGAAGCATTTTTGCTTTGGAAGGTCATGTGAAGCGGATTTTGGGTAATAGCGTTTGACCAAACGGGTATCATTTAGCAACAGGAGGTGATCGAAGATAATCCTTGTAGAATTTGCGATTTGAGGAAACCAAATTAATCGGGTTACGTGCAATCCTTGGACATAGTAAAGGTATTTCACCATATGTCTTTACATGTCCACAATTGACTTGTTACTGATGGTATTTTATCAGTTACGTTTCGTGGTTGTTCTGTTATCTTATTTACTTACAGGTGAGAATGTGGTGCTCTTATACGCGTCTAAATATAATGATGTACACCGTGTCATCAACGTGTCTGGGCGTTATAAGACAGAAGAGGGCGCGGAAGATCGTTTGGGAAAAGGGTATTTGCAAAAGGTGAAGGAAGACGGTTTCATAGATGTTACTCTACTTATAAATTCTTGAAACTATCTTACTAAATGTGCAATCATGTAATAATTTTAAGTTGCAAATACTAACAATTAAAAACTTTGTGTGTAGGAGAGGTCTGATATCGTGTGACTGAAGAAAGTTTGATGGATCGTTTGGATACAAATATGCATGAAGCATGCCTGCAAATTGACAAAGATTGCAAGTAAGAGCCATATAGGACATGGTCAAACCTTTTAATTTTTAGATTCAAATTTGCATATGTTGTTCAAAAAGATTTAAACCTCAATAACACTTATAGTAATACATTGTGTCTAACTAAAGGGAGCTTGAAACACTATACATGTTGGCAACTGTTGCATCTCAAATTTTCAAGTTAAGAAACAGCTTATTTGACCCTTGAAAGTCAAACGTAATCAGAATCGTTTTTTGTTAGTTCAAGAAAGATCATGTATTGCTTTTATATATGTGATGATGGTTGTGCTCTTTTTACACAGGGTGTTAAGTGTTCATGGATCCGATGATTCAGCCGTCCGAGTAGAAGAGGCATTGGGCTTTGCAAAGGTTATACCAAACCACAAGCTACATATCATCGAAGGTGCCGACCACAGGTTCTCTGAGCATCGAGATGAATCAGGTTCCATTGTTCTGTCATTTATAAAAGCTCCTCTTAATCAGTGATGCAACATAATTGTAGCGGAAATAGCTCCATTTTCTAAATTTTGCTTAATGTAAGTGCATGCTTGAACACTATACATTCTTGAGGGTGATTTCTAGACCCCGAACACTAGATTCATTTGTGTATTATGGCCTCAAGAAACATTGAAGATTTACCTTAGTATAACAACATGTTTTACCCGTACTTAATCATACTACTGGAGTATTATTTTACTTAATGTATGTAGGAAGAAGTCGAGAAATCCAAATAAACAAAGATCACTTCTTATCTCAATATAATTCAGAACAATGTATGTCTGCCACAAGAATCAGTTTCATAATGGAAAAAAACAAGCATGGGTTCAGTTTATATTCCTCGGTCCTATATTGGGGGAGGTGCGATTTCAATTGTTTGACCACCTTGCATTTCGGCCCAACCGATTAGCCTGCAATGTTTATCAGCTCTCCTGCTCATTGCTGGTGCACACGGGGTTCACCAGTTGTAGTGTTGCTGTTGCCGTTCTTGTATTTTCCGGTGGTATTTACAGCCAACACACACTCCAAAAGGAAGAAGTTCACCTCATGTAAATGACACTCATGCAATTAAAATTCAAACCAAACACCCACCAAATATGAATAATCAAGTAACTTACCTCAGTTCAACATAAACATCAGGAAGCGATCCAACTTCCCCAAGCACATGGCCCACCAACCTATCAGATTTGGTCCATGGTTGTTCCTACTCCAATGAGTCCACCAGGGACGGCAAACTGTAGTTCGTTCTTTTCAGCACACAAAGAATCTATTCTCGTGTATATCGGTTTGCACTTGATGTCTCCATTCTTCTCCTTAAAGACAATCCCAGGACGAATCTCTATCGCTTGGTGTAACCTCAAAACACCCTACAAGCAACTAGAACTTACTAATGGGTCGATTCGGGATATGTTTTATCTATTACGGGTCAGACAGGTAAATCAATAATTAGTTTAGAAGTCATTTCATAAATGAATTTTTATATCGTTTTTGACACAAACACATATCCGGTTTCAAACAAACCCAAATAATTACATATTTTGATCCGAACCGTTTAGACCCATTATCTAGCCAAACTGACAACTAACTGTTCCCCGATGAATTCCTGAATGGCTTCATGTTGACTAACAGCTACGTTTCCTTGAACTAAATCTATTTGGTTTTGCACAATGATAATATGTTTAAGCCGCATCAGTTCAATAGCTACCAAATCATCTTCAATGCAGCAACAGGAATAGCAGCAAAATAAACGTAGACTAAAAAAATCCAACTCTCATTATGCAACAATAGACTATATCTTTGTATGTTTCCACCTTTCTTGCTGGGTCAAAATGGATAGGTTTTTTCAGCACACGTCAAAGTGGGTTAGATCGACACATAAACACTTGTGAGTCTCTCTGTCTACCATATAAACAATGAATATCTAATAATACATTTAAGACCTGTTTTTTGATCCCATCATGCATTAATATGTTGCTAAGTAATGAATGGCAGAATGCACACATGAAGTGATTATGCTGCATACCCACTCAACAAGCACTACACCAATTCAAACATATCTGCAAGTTCATCTGGATAACCACCAATAAAACAAGAGGTGCATGACATACAATGCTAAACGGGTTAAAGTTTTACAAGTCAGAAACAAGAAGTGCATGACATACAATGCAAACGGGTTAAAGTTTTACAAGTCAGAAACAAGTTTTACTACAACCTATAGCTAAATAAGTTAATATTAGTCTTGACAAACAAGTCATTCCAGATGCGGATGTTGAGTTTAAACAATTTTATCATCTCAATCTCTTACATCTTGTGCTTACTCTTCATATTAGCAACTATGTAATTTCTTTCTAAATTTCGTCACTTGTTGGAGACTTCCTTTTCGACTTGCTCCTTCCTATACGAGTCAATAAAGATTAACAAATTAGAGGGTGATAGTAAAAAAGGTGGAAACATATACGTAATTGACATTTAAAAACTGAAAATTCATTTTTATGTCAATTATAAAGATTAACAAACTCACAAAGTGCCTTGGAATGTACACATCTCATATCTGTGATGTACGTAAACTAGTGATTTCTGACTATATTTTCCCGTGTCATCTATCTAATTTCATTAGCTTTCGGTTTCCATATATGTTGTATATCCATTGCAATCTAAGTGGATGACTATGCAATCACCATCAGCCAGTATGGTGCTACAACTATACGCTCAAGTAGTGCACATTTCCTGTAATTATTCCATGCCAGCACACATGAATCTTTGAATGAGAAGAAATTAAGAAATGCTCTCTAAGTTAGTATGTTTCAGCGTCTACTGTAAATTATTGAAAAAAGTCGTACCTGAAGTGAACTTAAGTTTAAAAATTTTGAGGCCATCTTCGTTAATATTTGGAATCAATTACATAAACTTTATCCACTTTTTAATTCATTGTCTTTATATATACATGCTCATGAGATATACAGAAACCCCTTATTTGGTCTAATAGAAAACACGTAAAAAACCTAACTCATGCTAATGAGAAGATATAAAGCATGCGATTGATAGAATTTCACAATCATGATATTCCAAGACTACAAAAACTCTCAAAGTAAGACACTGTTATTAATAGGAAATAACAATAATTTGCAAGTAAATGATGAAGAACATACATACCAATGTTTCAAAGTTGATACTCTGGACGAGTGAGTGCCAAAGGAGTAAAATCGCTCTTGTAACCCCAAACATACCTTAGAGAAGGTATATTAAAAACAGAACTGGTAACAACTTGCTCGCTAAAGGGACAATCCATCAGTTTTAGCTTTCTTAATTTCGGGCATCCTTCTGATAACTTTACAAGTCCTGCATTAGAATTTCCTACACGCTCCAGAGCCAAAGACCTCAAATTAGCACCATATCTCCCGATATATTCCAAATCCACATCTGTCAATCCTCCATGCCCCAGACTGATATCTAGACTTTCGAGTTTGCTGCAACCCATCAGCATAGCCCGAATCCCACTGTCTAGCGGCATATCTGTTGTCCCATCTTTCTTAACTAAGTTCATACGGAATTTACGGAGATTCTTCAAATGCGTTCCTAGACACTCGAGAGCTTCATTTGAAATATCTTCAACGCTAACCTTTAAATACTCCAAATTAGTACATCCTTTTACCAGAGCAATCAGTCCCACGTGGGTCACAAACTCAGTATAGGTAAGTTTGCGCAATTTCTTGCAAAACTGACCAATAACTTGCAATCCCCCGTCTGCACAGACATCCTGGGTATATAGAATTTCCAAATTGGGACACCTCTTAAACAACAAACAGTGGCACTCATGATCCAAGTATACAGATGCAAGTTTCAATTTCCTTATTTGATTCAGAAAAGGGAGTACAGTTAAATATCGAGTTACTGGCAAATCCCTTATACTAAATGAATTCAAAATACTCTAACTACCGTAATGCGCATTCGCACATTGACAGGTGTGTGAAATGATGGGTTTGGGACGGAGAAATTCATTTTCTAAGGGTAAAGAGCTTAGGAATTGTGACTTTCCAGGGGGTTTTGTAAAATTACAATTTCTACTAATACAATAGTCTTAGTGGAGTACCTAACTTGTTAATCGAGAGCTCAAATCTACAAACTTTCTTGAAATATAGGCAGCAGACCAACAAGTACTACTTCTAGAGTCCTTTAACCGCTTTTCTGCACCATTCTTAAATTCCTCAAACTTCTAATTCTTCACATTTCCCAAAAGCTGTATACCTAATTCCGTACAGAGATTGTTAACATTGGTTAACTCTTGAAACACAAACTTTCTAAGACTAATAAATTTACATTTTCTACCCTAAACCAATGTAGTTAACCGTAACTTATCATGCCAAAATCTTTCCAATGTACAATGCCTATACCTATGTCTATAAAGATTGTTACGTCTTCTAGAATGTGAAGAAAGTTTTTTGACAACATTGAGAAATTATAGCAACTTCTAATCTTTGACGATAGATTCATTTGATCGTCTACGGAAATCTATACGATAATCCAATCTTGTAAAACCACCTTTATTAACCCTACTCCTCTCACTCGAACAACCAAAGGTCAAAGGGGGTTTATGTGCAAGTAAATCATATTCCCTAAACGGTCATTGAGCTATAAATTGACATGAGGGAAAAGACTTAGTTTATTCCTTT
>BPTQ01000005.1:354923119-354937841 GCA_019973895.1 Chrysanthemum seticuspe | reverse complement strand
ATGGGAATCTTTTACTTAAAGAAGCAGGGTTTGGGTAGTAATAAGTGTGGACAGTTACGCGCTTACGTGTAATGCCATCAGTCTCATAACACTTGCGAGAAACTAAGGAAACAGAGTTTCGGTCCTCAAGGTCGTGTATATAAGGTATAACTAAGTCTAACACTTCCTCCCCCACTTTGGTTTTTTCAGGATTGGGTTTGGGAATGTTTTTGGTTGGTGCCATTAAGGTTTGGTTTGGTTTGGTTTGGTTTAAGGTTTCAAAATTCAACTAACACTTAAAACTAATAATAATCTTTATAAAAGCCCAAAATCAATGACAAAAAGGCTAACTAAACACCTTAACTAACCCTTCAATAGCATAGCCTAATCAAAACCCATGATAAAAATACAACAGTTAAGTCACTGAGACATTTTATCAAACAGTTGGTGTGCAAACACAAATGACCCACTAACAAGCTTTCCTCAAATGCAATTCTTGAAACTGAACAAGAAGATCAGATCATTGAAAATGATGGGGTTTTGTTTTTTGGTGACAGATAATTGTGTTTGCGTGTGTGTTTTTGAAGGTGTAAATTAGTGTGTGTGAAATGAGATGAAATGAAAGCAAGTGTGTGCGTAATTAGAGTTCGGTTTGGTTAACTAGCCGGGTATCCGCACGTTGCGGCGGCCGGTACCTGTGTCAATACATTTTATTGTGAGAATTTTGTTTCAAAGTTTTTTTCTTCGGTGGTATAGTTTTTTGTTAAACCTTTATTTGTCAAATATTTTTTATAAAATCGTACGTACGTCAAAAGTATATCAATATTAGGCTCGTTTTGTTCAAAATTTAAAGGTTTTCACAACGGTATTTTTTTTATTAACGAATTCACTATATATTTGCTAAATATTTGACAAATAAAGTTTGTTATATAAAAAAGTTATAAATATTAAAAAATTTAGGGTAGTTTGGTAAGTTTTATTTTTCAATTTCAAAAAATTTGATATATATAAAATCGTACATATGTCAAAAGCGTATAAATATTAGACTCGTTTTGTTCGTAATTTAGAGCTCTTCGCAACGGTATTTTTTTTTATTAACGAATTCACTATATATATGCTAAATATTTGATGAATAAAGTTTGTTATACAAAAAAGTTGTAAATATTATAAAGTTTAGAGTAATTTTGATAAGTTTTATTTTTCTATTTTTAAAAAGTAGTTGTAATATTGGAGAGAGAAATTCTCTACAAATTTGAGGTGATTTGGTTCGAAAAGCAGGTTTTTTGTCTTCGTCTGACAGTATAGGGCCCCCATTGTCAGATTTCGCTTCACATTTGAGGCGATTTTGTTTTTGTTTTTTGTTCTTTTTTTGTTTTTTTTTTCTTTCACGTTTATTAAACGGGGTGCTGACATGTGTCTTTCAAAGACTTCTGCACCATTTTGAAGCGAAGTTGTAGGCTTTTTTGGAAAGGTCAATAAAAAAAGACCTCTGCGGACAAGTACCATATGCACTATTATCAAACTCGTATATTTATGGCTTCAGTGAGCAGATCTCATTTACAATGTCTTATGCTTTAAATTCCTTTGACTTGATAGCATCATCAACTTTAGTTTCATTTTCTTTATTTGTTTATATTTAATACACTTTCAAAACTTTTTCATATATACCATTTCGTGAGGATTGACAGCAATGTCTATAAATATTGGCAGGATTCTTTTCTTCATTTGAGTTTTAAAATAAATGTGATCTACTCAAAGTGTGACACGTATCTACAAGCTATAATATCAGACTATGGTAGTAGCATTGTGTGAAAAGATGGCACAAATACTTGGAAGATGTTAAAACATGAGGTTACGTCACACTTTGTATTTTCCTTATTTATTGATATTTTAGTTAAGTTTTTTTAAGCCGAACAAATAGTACTCCGTATTGGTTTCTAATGTTTTGTGCTATACTTATGTTGAGTACTTTCGATTTTGTTAATTTAGCATTTTTAAACATGTTACCGTTACATAAAAACATATTTCGATGGACCGGATGCATTTTAGATACATTTAAGAAAAACTGATTTTTTGAAAAAAACTAACACAAATCGAAAAATTCATTAGACGCTATTATGGTCATAACTTAAGTGGTGTATATCCATTTATGATTTCATGACCATGTCAAGGCCTCGTTAATGCCAAAGCTCAAAATGGATAAAAAGTAAAAAAGTACAACTTACTTGAAGGATTGATGTTTGTGAAAGGGTCCTATGCTTTGAATTATTTTGAGTTACATGTCATAACTTTACTTCATTGTTTGTATCTCTTTACTACACTCTTTATTTTTAAAGGGGGTGCGTTATTGGGACGGTGGCTATTTTTTTAGATTGACCCCCCCCTATTTTTTTGGGTTTTTTTTTTTATTTTTATAATTTTGTTTATATCAAAAAGCTATAAACCTGAAAATGCGGAACAGTAAATATAAAGTTTAATAAGTCAAACGCTTAAAACTGTCAGAAATACGGAACAGAAATTGACAAAAAACTGTGTTGTACTAAAAAAAGTGGGGGACAAAAGGAATATTCCCCTATGATGTGACATCATAGGGGGTTCCAATAGTACAACCCTTTTAAAGTTCTTCGTCAAAATGAAGAGAACCCTCATCTTTAAATGATTTATTTTTATTTTGAGTTAATTTCATAAATGGTTTTTGCGGACTATTAGGTTTAACGGATTTAGTCTTTTTACGTTTTTAATGGGTTTGGTTTTTGTGTTTGCGACCCGTAACGGGTTTGGTCCCTTGACTAATTTTTCCGTTTGTTTGACCGTCAAATTTACATAAATGACATAAGTACCCTTAGTTTATTAGTTCTTGTATAACTTTTTTTACCACGGTTGAAAATATTTACCCTTTGGGTTCCGCCGAACAATTATCTTATTAATTCTGGAGAGGCGTCATGGTATCTTTCTGCACATATCAAGTGGAGTAACAAATCCTTTATTGACTACAAGTGTTGTGGATGCTGCTTCACATCACTCCGAAATATAGCCTTTATAACTACCTTATTCAGATAGCGTTTTGCGTATACTTACAAAAAGTGATATCCACATATAACAGAACTTACTTGTATCTCAAGTCTAAGGACGATTTTAACAAACCATTTTCAATATTTTACTTATGACAATGATCCAAAAGTAAATGTTTGAAAGTTGGGGTATCCAATATGCATCTCTAGTGAATACATATGAGTTTAGCGAGAACAATCAACATTCTCGTTAGAATATAACCAAGACTCATATTTGCCTTACATAACAATATTCTTATATTGTTAACCGACGATGGACATATTTAGAACAATAAAATCATTCAAGGATTAAACATGCAAATATAGGATAACAATTATTATATGAATGAATAACAAATACCAAGTATCTTTATTCATCATAAAGTAAAAATTGTCTTTCAATCTCAATTATCCAAAATACTAAAACAGATATGCATAAAACTAATTTAGTAAGTTGAAGCCTAATGTTTCCAACATTCTCAACCTTTCTTTTAAAAGAAAAACTAAATAGTCATCTGAGTAAACTTTCCCGAATACTTGTTTCAAACTTCACATATATTGAGAGATTTGAAATATAAGATGAGTGTCTTATCTCATATGCTCAAACTATTGCAAGAGTTATAATATGGAGATGTCGCCCTACCTTGCATGAGGTACTAGAAGTCAACAACATACTGACAGTCATCTTTACAGTTTCTAAAAGTGTAAAGTTCTTTGTTGAGCATAGCTAGTTAGCAGATTTATCATAAATGATAAAATCCTACTACAACTAGTATAAATAATCCTCTAGCATCATTTGTACTTATACAACACTATGTTTATAATTCATAAACATCTATGTTAACAATAATCTAAACATTCTCAATTAGATATTGTTGTTGTCAGCTCATCTTGTTCTTGTACAAAAACAACAACTAGTCTTATACACAATATAATATATATATATATATATATATAAATGATGAATCCTTAGTAAAAACAACATAAGGTTTTCATCCATGTAATAAATTACCCCAAGTGAAATATATCATTTTAAGACTTACTCAAATGATATATTGCATTTGTGTCAGACTTAATTTTTCGCATTTGTTTATGCCATATAAACATCTATTTCAAGGTTGTTTGTTTTATTCCCTAAATTCTAAGTGAAGTTTCATTCCAAGCTTAAGGATCAATATCTAGCTTAAATAGAATGATATCTTCAACATGTAATTTTAAGGAAAAACACATTGCTCCCACTCAATGTCAGATGTACTCAAGAGTTATCTTAATTCAATCAGAATCATATTGTAATAAAATTCAAGATCTCAGCTCTTAGATGCATGATCCAATCTAAAACATGGATTGCTTAAATTTTGTATACTTCATAAAGATAATATAAATTCATAACCCTTTTGATTACTCACCGTCCTCAAAAGGTAATCATAAAGAAAGAGTTATAAAATCTAATTGCCATATTCCTTATACAAGGAAACATATATGACAATTAATTATCTTTATATAATTAATACATGCATATATAAGAAAATTTAATCACATTCAATTGCTTAAGTATAATTAAAAACTTTTTATTAAATGTCATGCATTAATACGTATACATCTCAATTAAAATAAGACCTATCCTCATTTCTCTGAAGATAAGAAATATGAAGAGATATGACCCACTATAAACAAAGACCCATCCTCATTTTTCTAAAGAGAGTTACATCTCAATTAAAATAATATTTAACATGTATAAGTATGAGTATAATACACTAGCATTTTTAATGCAAATTGTAGCTATCATGACTTACGTAAACCTTAGTTTGAGCTTTAAAAAATTCTTCTAATTGTAAACGAGCTTTCGAGCTTGAGTTAATAAACGAGCTTTCGAGCTCGAGCTTAAGTTAATAAACAAGCATCTTAAGCTTGAAAATTTGTTTATTGTAAAATTACAAAAAAAGGTTAAAAGTTTTTAATGAGCTTCGAGCTCGAACTCGAAAAACTAAAAAATATTCGAGTTCGAGCTCGAGCCAACTTCAAAAAGATTTATTCGAGCTCGAGCCGAGCTCAAGCTGAGTAATCATAAACGAGCTTAGCTTGTGTAGGCTGAAACTCGACTCGGCTCAGATCGTTAACACCCCTACTTGTAGGAGAGTTGGCTAAGTGCCTTGTCTCTAATAAATTTGAGTAATTTTTTTATGTTCATATTCTAAATATTAAACTAAAAGAGTTTCCGAAAATGATACATCAACCCTATAAAAGTCTATGCAAAACAAACATTTATAACCTTTCATTTATGTACCATCTACTATATTACGGAGTATTATTAAAAATACGTTTTGTGTGCAATACATGTACTTTTAAATTTGTTTTAAAGGTTTTATATCAGACACGTTACCCAACTTTTCCACTTTGTTCGTCTAAGTTACCAAATTTTCATTTTGTTTACTTAGGTTACTGAACTTAAGTTAAACATTCAACCTCCATTTTTCAGTGTAATCAAAGTAACCCAAATGCATTTTTTTAGGTAAGTTAAGTAACCCAAATGCATTTTTCTAGGTAAGTTAAGTAACCTAAATGTCTCATTTTACAAATTCAGTAACCTGAATGTCAACCCCGTGTAGTCCAATACCCTATTTGCACACAAAAAAAGCCTGATAACTTAGGCAAATAAAGTTGAAAAGTTGAGTAACCTGTCTGATATAAAACCCTTTGTTTTAACTAGCACTTATTGTTGTTGTTTGCTATTGTTGTTGCCATTACGATCATTTCAATGATGGTAGACTTCAACTTTTTGGCCAATCATTCATACTCGTAGCTCAGTTGGTTGAAACATCTGTACATAAGGCTTTGCGACATGAAAACAATGTAATCAAAGAATGTATATATGAGCTTCTAACAAAATAATGGTTAGAAATATTACCATAAACCATTCGTTCGTGCCCATTCGAGTTAAACATCTAGACACCGTTTTGATTTTAAATAAGTTACAAACCCGCATAAGCAAAACACAATGCATAACCTGACCTTCGCATTTAAAATGATCCGCTAATTTTGTATCATAATATGTTATGATAAACACTTACAAAACTTATTATCTTAAAAGATAGGGTAAAAGCTATGAAATACACACGTACTTTCAAAAATGTACCAACTTGAAACACTTATTTTTTTGTTATTATATATAACCACGTACTTTCAAATATTATTCCGATTTCAGCTATATGATCAATTTATATTAATATAACATCATATTAAATAATATTATTTTATTAGAATATGAGTAAAGTCGAAACAAATTTTGAAAAGAGAAACACTACAACCACCTACAATTTACAAAAAGAAATCCACATAATGATGTGGCAAGTGAATTTGTGGATGAAAATAAGAGAGATAATTTAAATGTTAGAAAGAGAAGGCCACAAATTGCATGACACCTCATTGTATGGGATTTTTTTTGTAAATTGTATGTGGTCGTAGCATTGCTCTTTTGAAAATACGTGAGTAAGGGAAGAGTTGTAATATTAAACAATGATCGCACCATGTCTAACAATGTACGATTTCTTCTCTCAGATACACATTTTGTTGTGGAGTATATGGAGAAGTAAGTTGCTGGACAATCCCACAATCAGCAAGATAATCTTTAAACTCTTGGCTTAAATATTCACCACCTCTATCGGATCGAAGAGCTTTAATCTTCTTTCCTAGTTGCAATTCTACTTCACTTTTGAAAACCTTAAATGTTTCAAAGACTTCATGTTTATGCTTAAGTAAATAAACATAACCATAACGACTGAAATCATCCGTAAAGGTTAAGAAGTAGCTAGCACCCTTCCTTGACACATGTCTTAGTGGTCCACATACGTCAGTATGTATTACACCAAGAAGATCAGAAGCCCTTTCTAAACTATTTGTAAAAAGTTTCTTGGCCATCTCCCCAGATATGCAAGATTCGCATTTATCAAATGATTCATCATATCATTGATATCTTGCAAAAGCCCATCGTGTTGCAGCTTTTGCATGCGTTTCTTGCCTATGTGAGCAAGTCTACAATGCCAAAGATATGAAGAATCCAAATCACTTTTGATTCTTTTATTATTGATGCTAAAAACAGAATTATTTTTATCAATCACATTATCATGCAAATCAATTTCAAACACACCATTTACTGGAATAACATTAAAGTAAAAACATCATTTAAAGAAACCGAAATTCCATAATCAGTAAATGTATGAATAAAACCAATATCTTTCAACAAGGAAACAAAAACGACACCCCTAATTATAGAAGGCGCGTAATGACAATCGTTCAAAGACAGTACTAAACCCGAAGGTAAAACTAAATCAAGCGTTCCTATAGCTTCAACAACTGCATGTGCTCCATTACCCACGTGCAGGTATTGTTGTCCATAGGCGATCTTCCTTGTACCTCTAAGTCCCTGCAGTGTATCACAAATATGAATACCACATCCAGTATCATATACTCAGGAATTTATTTTATGAGGAAAAGCAAATAATTATATCATCAAAAGAGTACCTGAAGTGCTAGCAACAGTGCCAGCATTTTTATACCTCTTAGTACGCAACTCATCAAGGTAGAGTGGACAGTTCCTCTTCTAGTGTCCTACCTCAGTGCAGTGATGACAAGCCTGATCTTTTTTAGGATTCTCACGCTTTTTAGGGGGTACTTCTTGGGTTCTTGTTGATAAGACATAACTTGTTTTCCCTTATCAACTTTACCCTTACCTTTCCCTTTCTTGTTCGCTAGCGGCTTATTAGGCTTAGAAATCCTACCCTTTTAAATAGCAAGTACCGTAGGTGTAGGAGCCTTCTTGGGCAAACCTTTCTCGTAGTCAATGAGCATTGCATGTACCTCACTAACTGTCTTCCCCGTGCAATGCATATTGTAATTGCGCACGAAACCATCAAACTCCTTGTTAAGGGATCTGTTGATAAGGCCAATTTGTATGTCATTAGGGTAGACGTAATTGAGTCTCCCGAGCTGGTCCATGTAACTCATCATTTCCAGACAGTGGGCGCTCACAGGTTTCCCGTCCCCTTACTTGCAACTGTGTAGAGCATCTATCAAATCATACAGCTCTACAGTCACAGGCTTCTCAAACAACCGAATAAGTTCGGTGAGAATGTTGTGAGGGAAGTAATTCTCAAACTGTTTTTGCAAGTTTGGAGACATACTTCCAAGCATAATGCAGGCGACCTCATTATGTTTATCATACTCTGTTTGCCATGCAACTCGTGCTTCAGCAGTAGCATCAGCTGCAGGTTCAGGAGGACAAGGCGTAGTCAAATAATCTAGTCTTTTGGCAACCCTCAAGACCATTATGAGTTGCCGATACCAATCATTGAAATTTACGCTGCCAGTCAATTTCTCTCGATCAAACATGGATTTGAACGACGAGGCTCGTGCAGTATATTCAGCTTGAGCCATTTCTACAGAAAATAAAAGTTCAAAAGTTAGTACTTTCGATAATTCAAACATTCAAGAAAATAAAATACCCTTTGGTCAATATTCATATTAACCATAGAATTTTCCTTGAATCTAGGACCCTCATTATCATAGTTTCACCACATCAGTTGATCTGCTAGTGGTGAAAGTATAGAATAGGTAATTGTTGAAAAACAATAATTGACAAACAAGTTTTCAATTCCTAAAAAATATGGGATTTACAATTTTGCCAAACAATTTTGCAAAACGTAAGCATGTTTTATCCCATCTTATGCCTTAATGTAGAAAACTAGAAGGGGGGTTGAATAGTTTACCGATTAAAAACTTTGTTTTTGAAACTTATTGAAAGATCAATTGATATTGATCTTAAGTATGTTAATGAAATATGCAAGCAATATGTAATAAGTAAGTAAGGAAAGAAATGATCAAACCACAACAAGTTGTTTATAGTGGTTCGGCCTACAAGGACTCTTTTTCCTTGCCCTACTCCACTCCCCGAGTCTCACACTCGAGAGTTTAACTTCACTAGTCAACAAGCTCCTTTCACCGGCGGAGAAAACCTTTACACTTCGCTTACACTATTTTCCGACACTAAGCTAGATGTCGAGTTCTTTCCAAGGGTACAACTACTCCCATACACAATGTATTTTGAGGACTAAAATACTAACCACTCACACTCACAAGATTATGATGGTTTGATACAACAATGAAGTATGGATCAACACTAGATCATACAACACTAAACAAACAAGACTTCCAACTTCTTGTTGAAGCTTGAATATGACTTGATCTTCTTTGCTACAAAAGAGATCACTAATATGATATGAAACTGAGTTAGAAAGGTTAGAGAGAAGATATGTATGAGAGTATGTTAGAAAGGGATGAGAAACTACTTGGCTTGGCATTGCTATTTATAGCCAATTTGGACAGGAGCGTCCACGGACCGCGGACCCCTTAAAAGGGTTCCGCCCGTGTACCAAAATGGTACCGCCAGTCTGACAGTCAAGATATCAAATCTTGCCTAAAGTCAACTCTATCTATGTAAGATTGTGCAAGATATGAAGAGTACAAATCTTCACAAAATATCTAATGGAATCTTTCAATGATCTCCATGATGTAATACATGATGTCAAATGTTGTATTACTATTAATAGAAATATGCAAATGCTTAAGTAGTGTTTGGTTTTAAGAACCTAACACATTCTACAAACTACTATCATACATAATGATTAGAGTCATATCAAGATGTTACTAATCATAAATGTAAATGCTTGAATGATGAATATATTGTTTGAGAAAGCTTGTTTTAATATCTAATAAACTTGACAAGCTTTAAGCTTTTATAAATTAAATTTACTTTTGTCGTTAACAAAACTTAGGCAAAGATCAAAAATATAAATAACGTTTAATGACGATATTTGTATTAACAATCTCCCCCTTTTTGTTGAGGACAAAATATAAATTTTATTTTTATAAAAGAAACAAAGTTTGTACAAGAGTTATAAAAATATTAGTTTTAGAACTTTGAAAAGGAAATGATAATGCAAGTGTATGAATTTTGACTTTTTATGAAAGTCAAAGAATTCACTAGTTGATGCATGATGTTGACTTTTTCAGAAAGTCAAAGTATGCAGTTTGACTTTTTTAAGAAAAGTCAAGTATTATCAATGAGAGTTCCTGTTTGACTTTTACAAAGTCAATTGTATGCAGTTTGACTTTTTCAGAAAAGTCAAATATAAATAATTTTCAAGTTCTATATTTTCTCCCCCTTTTTGTCTCAACAAAAAGAAGAGGCTATGCGAAATTCAATGAGCCCGAGCTTATTATCTCCCCCTTGTTCAAAGCTCCCCCTAAATTGGGTGCTTTAATGGGAAGATACATGGATTGTGAAAATAAAGCTACAAAAAAAATGTTAGTAATAATGATCATTCACAAGCATTTCCAACACTATGTAATGACACCAACAATGTAATAAACAACATTCATTAGTTAAAATTTTTCATGAATCAAGATCATGAAAAGAGAACACAATGATGTGTTTCTAGTACAAGGAAGTAAAAATTATCCAAAAAAAAAAAACAAATAAAAGGCTATTCTAAAAACCATCCTAAAGTGATGGTGGATGGGAAAGAGCGTTGAGACGCTCAAGAATGTGGTTGAGGATGAACCTCATTTCTTCGTGGAAGTCATGGACCATAATCCGGGTCCGTTCTACGGTTTGACCCCGTTTGCTCACAAGTTGAGCAACCATGCCTTGGAGGGTAGAAAGTTTGCGGAGGTTGTGGTGGTGGAATGGTGGATGTGTTGGTGGTGGAATGGTGGATGTTTGGAGTGGTCATGATGGATGCAAGCAAAGCACTTTGCATTTGCATTGTCTCACTTAAGTGAGAATCCACCATGCCTTTGAATTGGTGGAGGTTGTGGAGCTCGGCTTGAATCTCCTCTCTAGTGGGATTGTCATCCCACATGCTCTCCGGAATGTCCTCAATATGAGGGGACATTGATGATGGAAGTGGATGATCCCCGTATAAAGGACCATGAATGTCCTTGTGAATGGGGTGGAAAAGGAGAGGTCTTGGCCCTAATGGGGCGTTTGGGTCAATGGATGACCGAGGTGACTCATGAGCGATTCGCTCAATGGTGCCAAAGGATGGCAATGGTGGTGGATGACTTGGCCTTGGAGGCAAGTCTTCCAAGTCCTCTAGGAAAGGATTTGGTGATGTTGGTGGAGTTGAAAATAACTCCATAGGAGTGAGAGTGGGAGACCTTGGTGAAGGTGGTGAGGGTGTTTTGGATGTTTGGATGGGTGCCGGTGGAGGTGAAGTAGGTGTTTTTATTGGTGGTGGAGTGGTGATCACAATGTTTGATGAAGTGGGTGTAGCTAGGGTAAGGTGTGTATCATCTCTAATGGGAGATGAGATTGTGAGTGGTGAAGATTCGGATGATGAGCTAAGATTAACAAAACAACAAGGCCTTACGCTCATTCTAGCGGTTTTCTTGCAAGGTTTTGGTGATGATTTAGTCATTTTTAACTTGGGTTTTGATTTGCTAGATAGTAGTGAGAATGAGGAAGGTGTGAGGATGATCATGGTAAAGCCTTTCAATTTATAGAGGTAAGAAATTGTTGAGAAAAGGTTTGATTTGATGTTGAACCATTGAAGAGATGAGGTTCCTAATGATTTGGAAGTGGGTTGAATGCTAGTCATATCACCCAAGTCAATCCATACAAAGAAGATGGAGTGAAGAAGAAAAGATATGCAATAAATGTGTTCTAGTGAGTGGAATTTCCTAATAATCAGATCACCCACGGATTTGAAGGTACCAAAAATTTGGTTCCTTCCTTTATGCCAAAGGGCTCCTTGGGTGGATTTTTCAAATTTTTGAATTTTGGTGGGAAATGGATTTCTTATAGACTTTGGTAAAGGATACTAGTTCTAATAACAGTAACAACTAGTTAAGATTGATTTATAAGTGATAGAAGATAATTTGGAATCACGAAAAAGTCGAAATTCAGAAAATTACCTGGAGAATCCACGACACCAAAATAACACACGGACGGTACCCTAAAAAGGGTGCCGTCTGGTCCGCCTGTACAGGTATGGCGGTACCAAACGATATAAAGGACGGTACCAAAATTTTGGTGCCGTCGGATCCGTGGAGTGCTGAAAATTGGACAGAGTTCGTTTTTAGGTGTCGGGCAAATTTCCGAAACCTGAAATTTTTCTTAAAAGCTGTTATACTAAACATTTCTAGTTAGGAAAAGTAAATAACACATATGTAAACATAGTAGAGCATGGATTTTGAGCAAGGCTTATTGATTTTCACAATATAGTGAAAATGGGTAAAATTTGATAGCATACTTGTGCTATCCCCCTGCATGAGATTGTTAGCATACACCATTGTTTCAAGTTATATTATCATCCTACATAATAAAAACTACTAAATAGTATCAAACATTAACGATAATGTATTGTTCCAAACACTCCTTAAAGTACCCTTATTTGTCCAACTTCTTGTAAATCTTGTTCATCATCCTACCAAGGCACTTGAACATTCCCTTAGTTTGCTTGAATTCTGCTGATTCATTCTCAATCTTGGGAAGAGATACGTAATACTCTTGAGGTGGAAGATGAGAGCTTGGAAGACCATCCTCGGAGCTATTTGATGATGATGATGAAGGAGTTGGAGGTTTAGCTCTCTTGCCTTTGGTCTTAGAAACTCGAGCATCACTCAAAGGTACAAAGATGTGAGGGATGAGTTCATAGTGAAGATGCATCCCTTTTGGGGTTGGTGGAATTGGAGCGAAGTTTCTATAGAGACGGGTGAGAAGCATCCCGTATAGAAGAGCAACGGATCCTTGAGTTGGAATATCAATCATTCTTCTAGCTATGTAGTAGGCTAAGTTGAATGGTTGTCGGGTGGACAAGTTGTAAAGCATGTGGCAAAGACAAGCGTTTATGTGATCCCTATTCCCTATGGTGCTAATGACGTTTGCTCTAAGTAACTCCTCCCATTTATTAAATTCGTGCTTAAGTTCATTGAGCTCCATTCCATATGGATCTCGGTCTACCTCTTTTCCCTTTCGGGTTACTCGGGTTGTATCCGTTTTTGGGTTAAAAAGGTGTTCACGGATGACATCCTTATCGGCTAAACGGGTTATGTAGGGAAGAGAGCGGTCATTGATTGCATCAAGGGCGGTGAGTGACCACTTATCCGTGTAGACACAAGTTCCTCCGTTGGGAATTCCTAGTACTCTAGCAAATTCACTTAAAGTGATGGTGTAGTCATTTTGGTTGATTATAAAGCTAAGACAAAACTCATCATCATCTTCATCACTAAAACCGGTCACACTAGCATAGAATTCTAACACGAACCTAGGACAAATTGGTTCATCAATGTCAAGAAGACAATCGAATTGAATGGCGGCTAGTTCTTCACGAAGATTGGTATGCTCAAGGAAGGATGGGTGAATGGTTCTACCCTCGTGGAAATACCTTGATTCTAGACCCCTAAATATTTCTACTTGTTCCTTGGTGAGTCCTTTGGTTTTGTGGTGTTTGGGAATGTAGTTAAGAGTGTCTTTGTGATCATAGAATCTTGCGGCTACCATGGTTATTCCTAAGGACAAGAATTAACATGTTAAAAAAAAATTAAGATAAATTTTAACGTTTTTGATTCTAGTGTGTGCCTATATGAAAACAATTTGGAGTTGCGGTTATCTCGACTCATTTTATGCACAAAATGGTTTTAGTGGAGTGTTTGGCAAATACCATGAGATAACCCAAATGCTCCTAATTCAATGTGGCTATATTTGAATATACCCGGGAGTGCATATTAGTTATGCAATGCCTTTAGTATTCAAGAGCATGCAAGTGATGAAAATTCTAACGTTTCTATTTGTATTAGCAATGAAAAATGTTTTCCTACAAGTGAGAAGCTTTTCAAAACTTTTGACATGGGGTGTTTGGTTGTTTGAATAAGACCTTATATTTATTATCTATCAATTAGTGGGAAACATGATTTTGTTTATGCAATATGATAATGTAGTACCTAATTTGAATGACTAGTTATGCAATTTGCCAATTGAATTCATATTTGGTATAAAAGCATACATAAAACCCCATGTAATGATTTGTGATAGTTTTGTGCATAAATAAGAATCCTAGACTCAGAATTAAGAGATGAAATGTAGTTAGGATACTTACAATGATGTTATCTTCAGTGATTAGTGAGTGGGAAGATGACAATAATGAGCTTGGTTTAAGTTTTACACGTTTTGGTAAAGTGGGTTGTGAGGAAGAAGATGTTATGTATAAAGCTGTTTTGCTTCTGTAGACACCACGGACCAGACGGCACCAAATTTTTGGTTCCGTCCGTGTTGTCGTTTGGTGCCGTGGCTACAGTAGCAGAAACAAGACAAAATTGTTTTGGTTTGACTATTCTAATGTTTTAGGCTATGTTTATCCTACATGCTTGGTTCCATTAACCCTAAACCAAGTCTAAGAAGATTAAAAGGTTCTCGTTTAAGAGGTTTAGTAAAGATGTCGGCAATGTTGTCTTCAGAGGATACTTTCTCGATTGAAATGTTTCCTTTTTGAACATTGTCGCGAAGAAAGTGATGACGGATTTCAATGTGCTTTGTACGAGCATGTTGAACGGGATTCTTGCTGAGATCGATGGCTCCTTTGTTGTCGCAAAGTATCACAATGTCGTTGAGATGAATTCCGTAGTCTACGAGAGCTTGC